>CM034152.1:771993503-772274889 GCA_019776745.2 Taxus chinensis
TCCATACCCTTTAGCTATTTGCTGTCACTACCCACTACAACTTCCGTCGCTATCTTCCCCTCGCACACCTAAGCCTGACCTGCGTCATCTACCTCAACAACACCCCCTTTTTCCCGTGGGTAACTCTCCCCCTCTTCCTCCGCCATTGGCTTTTTCCTCGAGACCTCATACAACCCACATAAGCTTACCCAAAAGGTACAACCCCAAACATAAAAACTCTCACTACCCCCCATAAGTAGTCAAAAATGACACACAACCACCCTCCTACCCAACCACCTAATATAACCCATACCTAAAACCATGCCAAAACCTAACCCTTGCTCACCCCCTCCCTCTTCTCAACAACTATTCCTCAATAAGCACCTAAACCTACACACCTCAAACTCATGTTCACTCCCAGTGGAATCCACTATTAGGGGTCTTAATCCAAAATTTAACCACCGCCTTGAGACTTCTACCTCACATTACCGCCCTCGCTTACTAGACCCCCTCACCAAGCCAAAAGGGATTTTGACGATCCTAAAATGTACCCATACCCATCGTTTCCAGGACTGAGTGTGGAACCTCCAGGCCTTGAAAACCGTCCTTATCCCAATTGTGTCCACCAGAAACCAAATTTGACGATGAGGACCTTCTCGATGAGGATCTTGCTTCAACCAAAACCACCTTCCCCCACTGCCCACTCTATGACCACAATAGCCACCCTCAACCTCTCCGAGAGCCACCCCCAAGATGTGAAAATAACTGGTTCCACCTAATAAGAACTGGCCACAACCCACCACCCGAAATGTCATTGTGCCCAACTGACTTCACAGGGTTTTTCTCCTCTGGTAGTTTTTTTTGCCTGTCATGTCCCTTATAAAACCACTCACCCTACATACACTTCTCTCCATGTGCCAACTCCCCTCAGATCAACATAATACACACTCACTACACGTGGATCAGAAGATAAGGGAACAGAAAAGCAACTGACTCCACCACCCATCCTAATACCCAATATACCATCTGGCACCATACCTAATATAACTATCCCGCGGCCCAATACCAACCCCATTTCAACTAATGGCGTCACACCCAATACAGAGGGTAGGAGAGCATGCTCAAACATTACTCCAACAAAATCACCCCTCAAAATGTCCTTATAATGACTCTCATCCAAACCTCAGAATCCCATTGTCAAGCTCTCTGGAGGTTCTTCTTCAATCGAATTGAGGTTTTACCTAGTGACCGTACCCTGTAGCCTCCATTAGCACACACACCCCATCATGTAGCCTCTCTCAATATCTCTCTCACCAATTAACCGGGGGACCTTCATCTTCAGCCCACCATTGTTCACCAGTGGCCTCCTCGCTTAGATTCTCAGAGGAAGAGAGATTGCGCACTCATAAAATGATGACAAACCCAACCCTCTTCATCTCTGTCCACATCGAAAACTTCGGGTTACCCCGTGTGAATGATTAATAATGAGGTGCTACCAGTAACATCATTTTCATTCAATCCCATGCATTCGCTCAAATGTGCATACCTGACAATTACATGCATAAACAACCAGGTCATGTTGTGGGTCATTCACTGACGCTATCACTCTACACTGGAAACTGTCATCCCTCCACATCCACGTGGGGATCCCCGCTTGTCCTACAGGGTTTTAACGTTTTAGAGGGGGAATTCCAATATAACATGTTTCTTGGTCCCCCCTGGATCCATGTCAATGGTTACGTTCCGTGCACTTGCATTGTTGTGTAAAGTTGAACCATAAGGACAACCCTATACATTCCACCCAGCTGACCATCCACCTTTTAAAACATCAACAACATGCTTTACTGACCCAATGATGTGCTTCATACCTATCAACCACCTCCCCTCCATGGACACTACCACTTCACCTACACCTCCACCACCTATCCATACAGCCATTGCTTCTACCACACATACCCCTCCTCCCTTCCTGCCACTGTCCTTAACCTCCATGACTGCCCATCAAGCTTCCCATCCATTAACTCCACCTCTGCATCGACCATCCGACACATTATCCATATTGGCTACCTACATACCCCCCAACCCCACTTATCCCGTTAGAAGGTGTTTTTAATACAACGCCCTCACTCTGGGGGAGTACCGCCTATATATTGTCAACACATTCCTTACTCCGACAGAGTATGGACCATCTTCACCACACCCCATGAGATCACCACGTAGGGAATGCCTCCTTTTTTATGGGTCCCTCTCCTCATCTTCGGATAGTCCTCACCTCTGGGGGACTTGATACTACCACTTACAACACCTAACCCCATCACAAACCTGCCCATTTTCCGCTGAACTTCCAATCCTTACCAATCGCTCGCCGTTTTCCTTTCTCTCCCACACCTTCCCGCACCACTGTGTATGGAAGGGGTTTTGGTTTTGGATTTTATGGGTAGGCTTCCTACCATTATTCCATGTACCACCCACAAAAAACGACCGTAGTGGTAATCAGCTTCCCGAACCACGTACCAAATAGGCCCTAATTGAACTCCATTAAGGAACCACTACCCTTCTCCACCTTCTTCACCTAACTCCACCTTCACCACCACACTTCACCAACAGAGTTGATGGATCCTAATCTATCTCCCCCCCTAACTTTTTTTTTTCAAAACAACCATTACTTGGGGCCTCTGACTTATTAAAGTGAGGCGAGGTCCCCTCCACTCTTCCCTCCTGTATCCTGGGATGATCCGATGATTACACACACCCCTTCAATCAACATTGTTTCAATGTAGGATGAATGATCCATAGCTCACCTACCTTGGTGTAGAAGTCAATATATTTCAGCTATCGTACCCTCTGAGACAACAAACCATGTTGAATGATCGACTATCAAGACAACATTCATACTCAAGATGACCCGCACATCCTAAGATCACAATTTGTAGATTCTCTGAAACAGGAAGCCATACTCTTTTCCTCAAGATCATAACCACCTTTATTTGGTCATTACGGCAGACATGCCTTGGGTAGTGACCCCACCAAGATGTCCAACAAGATCATAACCATTCTAAGGCCAAACCCATAATAAAAAACTGAGGAAATGCACCCTCGTATTGCTCTTCTATCAAGTAAGAGACTTAAGCAACCTCTTTCCATTTCCTTCTCTTACCCCCATTGATTAATCCTCGTGGATTTTTAAACATTGTCCCTGTACTGAAGCACAGGGGGACTCCGCATTTGCACGGACTTCCGATGACCTCAACCTACCCCTGCTCGAAAGATGATTTCCCTTCTTCGTATTGATCAGCTAGTTGACCCTCCTGCTAGTCATGGATGATCTATCACTCATGGATGGCTTCTCGGGTTATAACCAAATTATTTTCTTTTCCCTAGACATCAACACAAGACCAAACCCTCAATTTATCACCCCCCTTGGGGACCTTCTGCTATCGAGTCGATGCCCTTTTGTTTTGCCTTAAAAACAACTGTGCCACAACACACGGGCTATACTTTATACCATCTGCATGACACATGCATCACATAATTGGAAGATACGTGGATGTCTCTTTGGCCAAATCTAAACATCACTCCTGATCCACCTTTTGCCGTCCTCAACCCATCTTTGAATACCCTCAATTAAAGATTTACTTCTTGCCTTCAGCCTAGAGTGGTGTCTTCGTATTCCTTTTCAAGAAACTCCTGAGATTTATCGTTTTTCCCTCCTGGTATAAATTTGACCTGCTGAAAGTCAAGGCGCCTTTCTAGAAATGCCCCTCACCTACTAAGCTTCCACACCCATAGCCTGTAAGGTACATTTTAAGTCCTTCGCCCCGTTGTCATTTCATAATTATCCTGATCGGTGTCAACTCACCCCTTTCATGAATCTTAACTCAAAAGGAGTCTCTTTACATGGGATGATAAAGTTGTCACAAAGAATTTTGATTCTTTAAAACATACCCTTCTCCCAACCACCCATACTCCTCCCACTAAGACGATCAAACTTTACCTGTATATATCTAACTGCTATCAGCCTGCCTGGGAGCCCATGCTCACTCTCATGATGACACAATAGGGAGTAAAAGGTGGTTTATTACATAAGAACATACTACTGCTTTGGACTATTAAACCTGATACAACCATCCGGAAAAAAACTCTTCTTAGCCTGAGTTTTCATTGCGACCAAACTCGTGCTATTTACCTACTCAACTCACAAACCTATTATGGTACCAAACCGACCCCTCTTCCACTTCATGTTAGAAAAACCTTATCAAAAGCAGCATTGCCGCATGATGGCATTATGCGTTTTAGCTAATCTTGAACCTCGAATTCATTCATCAAAGTCCATCAAGTGGCGAACGCTATCACCGACCAATTGGCTGCGCCCGCTTTCCAGGGATCAACCTTTTAATTTTTGACTTTTCCAGCTGATCAATTTCTACCCCTTCCTTTGGATGCAACCCTTTATCCACTGACACTCCTTCTAGCTCTTCTTTTGCCGGTTCCAGTGGCCCAATGTGGGGGGCGAGGCCTAGTATATCCATTCGTTCTTGATGGAGAGGCCATGCCTTTTTGTCTTTTCTTTCAAAACTAGATTGAATGTCCCACAACTTCCACGAAAACGAAAGTGGCTCTACTAGGTCCCCCCCAAGCCACCTAGGCCCGAGATGTTAAATCAATCACCAGCTTTGTGATTCGCAGTGGTCCCGTAACCAAGTCAATGGTATGTTTCCTAATGTTTGTAACTAGATATTTCAAAATACCACCTCATGGGCATACTTTTTGATCACCTTTGATCATTCAACCCTTTCAACCATCCTAACGTTTCTACCCACAAATTTTGTAATACGGCTTCCTTACTTCCAAATACCTACCTCGTCACCCATTGATTCCAAAATCTTTTGTCACCATACCACACCCTCCATTCCGCCTTCTTTATTTTACCTCATGATGTTACTTTCTCAATCATAACTAATACCCCTCACCTAGTGACTTTTTGTATAAAATTACTCTGACCTTACCGGGTCTTTCTCCATTCTTACCTCCTGATCTCCCTGTAACGACAACGGTGCCTTTACCTAAAAATTACCTCTTCTCCTCTCATACGTCCCCTAGGAGGAAACTTAATAAGGGGAAGATTTTGTGGATAATTCTTGCTTACGATGCCCTCAAAAGTCTGAAATTCCTTATACCATTAGGAATGTCACTTTATTTGTCCCTTGCGTTCTAACTCTTCTTCACCTGGCTTATTAAGTGGACCGAACCCTTAACCCATGATTGTTGCAACTATTGTCAAAATGGTTTGTGGTAAAATACCACTAACATTCCAACCTCATCATACACCTATCATGCCTTACAGGTCCAACATTTTGGCACCTTTGCCCTTCTCTCACTTGGGTTTTTGGATCTTTGTCAGAGAATCAATCCTCATTCTTCCCAATGCCATCAATGGATCATCACTGCTACCAAAATACTACACAAAATGGGTAGAAGCCATCCCACTCATTTCCACAAAAGCTGAGAAAATATGCGAGTTCATTTACCACCACATCATTTTTCACTTTAGTGTTCCTCATCACCTCATCAATGACAATGGAAAACAATTCAAAAACAAAACATTGCAAAAAATTTGCGATGCTTTTGGCATTCAGCTTAGTTTCTCATCACCCTACTACCCGCAAACCAATGGCCAAGCCAAATCCACCAACAAAACCCTCAAAAAAATTCTCATGAAAGTGGTTGATGATACTGGGAAGGATTGGCATACGCACATTCCTTTTTCCCTATGGGCATACTGTACTAGTATTCTCACTTCCACTGCGGCCACACCCTTTTTTTTGGTCTACGATATAGAGGCTATTCTGCCTCTCGAAGTCCAGATCCCTTCACTCCGTATTTCTCTCCATGACATGCTCACTGATGATGAATTTCATCAGACTACTTATCACGACTAGAGTTATTAGACGAACATCGTCTTAATGCTTTGGATCACCTTCAAGTTTACCAAAAACGTATCAAATGTGCCTATGACAAACGTGTTCATAAACAAACCTTCCAAGTCGGTGACTTTGTCCTGAAAGAAAATCAACACGTAACCAAATAAAAAAAAAGTAAACGGGGCAAATTTGCTCCTAATTGGCTTGGACCATACATCGTGACTTATATCTATGGATCAGGTGCTTATCGTTTATCTTCTCTTGATGGTAAACCCGAGCCTGAGCCCCTAAACACCTTGCATCTTCGACCATTCTATTGTTGACTCATTGTCTTGCCTCACCCTTTGTCTCTCTCTAGGCTCATCCCTTGAGCTCTACCCACTCCAGACACCTCCCTAACGATTAAACCATAATCATGTGAGTACCCATCACTTGTTATCTTCCCTTGAATATGTGTACCACGGCGCTGCACATAACATGATTCTCATGGATACTTTTCATCTACCTTTAGATGAGATCCCATGGTCGTTTCACCTTTCCTTTTGAATAAGAGTCCTATCCTCCACCTTGGTCTTGTCCATGACTTCAAAGACCCCGCATGGGACCAAATTTCTTGAGTCAAACTTCTCATAAATAGACGACTCCCTCAAAAGGACATCTTCCTCTTGACAAATTGCTGTTATAAATAGACTGTTCTCTCAAAGGACAACTATGTGAAGCTCTAAAAAATAAATGAATAATAATAAAAAAAAGAGCTCCCGCATCGATCAGCTTCATGAAGACCTCAAGGAGTTCCATATTATTTATCTCATATGGACTTCCCACATCGATCAGTCTATCAAAACAAAAAACTTTTTAGTCATGGACTTGCTCATATTGACCTAGGACCTCTTGCCCGAAGGGCCTGTTACCTCATACCATATAAAAATTAACTACCTTTCACCCTTCTTACCATTCCCAATCTCATTTCCTCATTTCCTGAAGGGACATCTTAGAATTTAGAAATTTGGTAATCCTGTGACTAATTTTCATTGTAGAACATGTCAATTGTGCAATGTCTTTAGGGTCTTATGTTCATCACCTCCTCCAAGGTATGATCCTACCCAATCAGGTGGCTTTATTGCCCCCTCTTATCTTTTAACCATATTTGTTTACATTTTGATTACCTTATACAGGACTTGGTCCTCGATGCTTACCTTTGGGGTAATCCTCCTCTTTCGCCATAATCACTTTCACCTACATCATTTTACCTATAATCTACCCATACCTATCAACCCTAAACCCACAACATGCCCAAAAACCTACCATCCCATTTTCATATTCTTCCCTAGCTCATGGGAGAACTACATCGGCCTTAGGTCCCTTTTCACCGGGACTATGTAGATAACACTCTGAGGGCATGGGGCCCTTAGAGGTTAGCTCACCCATTCTCTACCCTAAACAATTCATCAACCATGCCTAACTCACCATTTACATCACATTTCACTTAGTTCCCCTTTTATATAGAAAATTGGAAATTAAGCCACATGCATAACAATTTGCTACATATTTTATACATTTATTATGCCTACCAATTCTTTGTCATCACTATGTATGGATTCTACCACATCTCACATATGACCCATAGTATCATTCATATACAAAAAATAATGAATCATAACTTCACCTAGTTTCAAGATATCCATGCCTAATCAACCTGACTCAACCATGCCTAACCAACCTAACTCAACCATGCCTAACAAAACCTAACTCAACCATGCCTAACTAACCTAAATTAACCATGCCTAACAAAACCTAACTCAACCATGCCTATAACCTAACTTGATCCATGCCTAAACTGATCTGACTCCATCATGCCTAACTCACCTAATTTCTATCCACATCAAAGTAACAAATCCATATCTCATCTAACACAAGCCATAAACGAATATCTCATAAACACATCAAAAAATAAAAAAATACCATGTATCTCATCATATAAATCAATCAATATGTATCTCAATATACATGCCCAACTCATCATGTCCATCATCTCAAAAATGTCAGCACGTAGGCCGATATACAATACAAAATGTCATCGACATGCAGGCCGGTCTCATATATACAAAAAAGAATGAATCAATACAAAATATCTTTGGCACATAGGCCGTTATATGCTCAAAATATACAAATCACTCATACATCCTCATTGTCTTCGGTACGCAGGATGATATGTGATAAAAAATACAACTATCTTCGGCACGCAGGCCGACATATATATCAAAAAATAATTAATATACATAAAACATTAGGGGACCACATATTAGGCATCTTGTCGGATTTCCTCCATCTCTATATCACATGTATTCTCAGGCCTCATGTGTCTCTTCTGGCACCTCACCTAGCGCTGGTCATCGTTGTGTGCTGGTGGCCTCTCATAGATCAGGCCTCGAGAGATCGCTGACCTCTTGTGCTCTCCACACTATGAGTGCAAGATCTTCGTCCTCTCACCAGACACCTGATGTGCCCTTTACTCAACATAAGATATGAAATCTATCCTAACCGCCATAAGCTATTCCTAATGAGTATCTCGACGTCACCTAGGGCATCCCATAACCTTGATACATGCATGGTCTGTGGTGGTCCCATAGGTATCAACCTCTATACTTACCCTACAGCAACCTGCTTTGTGCCTACCTATGAACTGGGACCTACTCCTAGTGCTTGTGGTGGTGCCCCCTGCCCCTGTGACCCATATCTAGGACTTGTAAGGCCCCAATCTATGCCTAGTGCTATGGTCAAATGGCCCTGTAAACCTACCACCTAAGCATGTAATGCTGCCACCTAACCATCCACCCCGTGACCCTCTCCATCTCCTCAATCTCCCCCATTCAGCCATCTAGGCCTACATGATTGGCTACATATACGCGTAGCTCTGTTACCTCTACCTCTGAACCCTCTAGTTGTGTCTATAGTATACCCAACTAGGTAATCAATGTAGCTACCTGCCCCTGTAGGGTGTCTCTCTGCACTGTAATGGTAGCTAGGTCTGGCTGCCCCAGTCTGGGTGGTATGGCTCATAACTGAGCTACCCACCACTACCTGTACCTGTCTATACATCCGGTGTCATCTATCCACTGATCCATTGGCATGCTCCTCCTCCCCTATGGGCACTATAGGCTATGGTAGAGGTAAGGGCCTCTCCACGTCATCTCTCTGATACTATGGGAAGGGTGGAGGAATGTCCTGTAAGAGCCCGAACTACCGTCAGACTCTGTCTACCGGGATCATCTCATCCTCCCCAGCATGGTGACCCTATATCCACCTCTCTAGCTGGAGCTCAACTAGCTCCTCATGCATATGCCTATATGAGGGGAATCCCACATATGGCCTCCAGATAATGTCCACTCCAGACAATCCCTCCAGTAACTACCAAAAATGGGCCACATCATGTGTCGGCCTATCCGATCTCTACTCTCCTATCACCGACACCCATCTCCTGTATCCCACCCACACAAATCTAGTTGGGAATGCATCTACTTAGGGCATCCCTATAGGTCACATGCACACTATGTGCTCATATGCCCAACAATGTAGTATAAATGTACAACACAGGCTAAACCTATGCAACCGCCCATATGCCCACAACTCTCTGTATAGCTGCACTAAGAATGCTGGTGCCCAGGAAAAGCATGTCTCATGCACCATCATATCATGGAGTACCCCCATCAGTGATCAGGGAAAGCATCCACCCTCTGCATCTGGCAGTGCATAGCAGCACACTACCTCCATCAACAAACCACTAGCCTCATCTCATCCAGATGGGCTAGGTACATCTCTCCATAGCTCAAACTGGCGCTATGGAATCTCAGATCAGCCCACGCTCCCTCACCAAAAAATATCCCAATCAACTCCTCTGAGGCCTCGGAGGAGATAGAATACACCTGGGCACCCAATATGGGTAACCACAAAATTGGAACACGTCCTCTAGGGTGATAGTCATCTCACCCATCGGAAGGTGGAACGTGTTGGTCGTGGGATCCCATCTATCGATGAGCACGACCATCAAGCTGGGCTTCCAAACAACATGTTGGTAGTGATGAATCCCACTCAAGCCCACTACCTCCACATGCTGCAGCTCCAAAGGGGTCGCTATGCCACGCAATGTCACCAGTAGAGGCAGAACCCTATCCCGCATATGTAACTATGCTCTCCCCTACATCCAATCCAAGCATGACATTAATCCACATTTACCATGACCATATTCACCAATTATCATTACCCTCCACCCTATTTTCACTCTACCCATCTCAACTACCTAGCCCACATCACTTTTGGACCCTTGTGCCTTAAAATCCTGACCGGTGCCGGTTCATCCTAACTGACTCTGGTCACCCTTAAACTAGCATCGGTCACCTGTTTGGTGACCGATACCGGTTCACCTTTACTGACCATGGTTACCATGTAACTGACATCAGTCACCTGTTTGGTGACCGATACCAGTTCTACCCAACTGACACCAGCCAAACTTGACCGACGGCCAGTCACTGTCACGGAAAATTCCCATGACTTCCCAAAACCCCCATTTTCTAAAAATCACCCCCTTCCCCTTTTACCCCACCTACAATGACCTAAACTACCCCTGGACCTCTACCCACCCCACCTATACCATTTACTACCCTTCCCCTCCCTCTTTTAGCCCGTTATTCCCCCCATACCCAAATTTTATTTTTACCCACCCACAAACAACAAAAACCCACAAAAACCTAAAATAACAATTATCCAACTCCTCTAATCTATCCAATTAACAATGTAGAGTTGGGTGCTTACCTCGTCGCACTACCACCATCTTGGTGGCACATCTAACCACTATGCCGGTGGCCTGCTAGATCCCTCTCTGGCCTCTGCCATCATCGAATAGCTACTCGTAACCTCCAACCAATCAAATCTCTCACCCTGATCCCATGGACCCACTGCTCACCAACCAAACCCTCATCCAATCACACTGCCAACTCACTGTCCCATTTCCTTCAGACACTTTTCTCTCTTTTCTCTCTTTTTTGTCATTTTCTCACTTTACAAATAACAAATGAATAATAAAAAATGTGGATTTTTTGTTTTTATAACCAACCCGACCTAACCGACGTTGGTTACCCTTGATCGGCATCAGTCGCGTGCCCTACCTCACCATCATCGGTTTTCCTATACCGATGTCAGTTATCCATGACCACCATCAGTCATCCTCACCTGCACATTGCCCTCAATTTTGTCCTTTTACCCCACCCTTTACCTTGATCCTTTACCCCACCCCTCACCTTGATCCTTTCCCCAACCACACCTTTACCCAACCCATTTACCTTACCTTTCTTGACCTCCTCACTTACTACCTCCATTTTTCCTCCTTTGGGGACTCATTATTTTACCCCTACCTTGGCCTTACCCATGTCACGACCTAGATATTTGGACCTGGACCATCACTAGTGACCTTTGACCTCATGTGTTCGCTATACCTTGTGGCACTGTTACCTGTGTTGATTGACCTAATGACCTTACCTAGCCTATTACCATGACCGTTTATCCTGACCCTACCTTTGGTGTACCAGAACATACCTAAATGTTCCTGCACCTAACCTACATTGTGTTTCTTGACCATATCCTATACCTTGGATACCAGATTCACTTCAACCTTGTTTGGATAAACCTATCGACCTTAGACGATGTAGAGTTTTCCTGCTCTTCAACCTGGTAGCGTGCTATAGTTTATTCATGTGCGTGTGTTTGACTGTTGCTACCTTTGACCCAGACCCATTACCTAGATTACCCAAGTAGACCTTTAACCCTTTCTCCCCCATGCCCACCTACCTCTTCCTCCCATTTACCTTTTATCAAACCACTCACTGATTCTCCCTTCTGGCCTCATCAGTTCCTAGTTTGAGGGGGATCACCTTCACCCACACATGGGGCAACCACATCTTATTTTTGTTAGCGTCGCTTACCAATACAAGCTACGATAACAACAAAAAGGGGAAAAATGTAGACACTAAAATTAGGTCACACTCCCCTTTGGTCCCTCGACGAATAAGCACCCTTCATCACATTCACCTAGCCATGACCCCCTTTCACCCCACTAAATTATTTAATTTAATTAAATTAATGCATTATCCTCACTATATCTATTATTTAAATATATTATTTTAAATAATATCCACACATACAGTTCACTTAGACACCTCACCAAGCCAACTCAACCTAAGACCTATTCTTAGTAAGTTGCCATAACTAACTAAGACTTACCCAAACCCTAAAAATCAATGCCTACATTCCCTCTAACCACATTCCCACATGCTCACAAGAAGCTCCCAGTCTAATCCATTGGGTTAATGACATGAGATCCAAGGAAATCAAGAGGATCTCCCTAGTTTAGTAAACCTAGGAAATCCCACCTTGACCGACGCCTATTTAAAGGTTACCCCTAACCATCGCCGGTTAAGCCTAAGAACCTTAGGCCATCGGTTACCCTTTTAACCCCAAAACAACCTTATTCTCAAGGTTGGAAGTTGGAAAGTTGGCCTATTAAGTTGGAAGAATTATTCAAAAGTAGAAGGTTGGTGAGCATTATCACATCTCAGAGAGATAACACATCTTCAGAGAGTGAATTCCAGCGAGACCACGCATGCAAGGAAGGAGATCAAGCATCTTTTCCTGTACATAGCCATCCCAGCCAAGATCTGATCTAACCAAGCAAAGAGGAGTGCACATGCAGCCCATGATCAGAATGCAGAGGCCACGACTTTCCTTCAGTTGGTGATCACTTGCAGCCTTCAAACCTCTCATCAGCACCTCCATCCCTTCACACACAGGCAGTCCTAGGACCAGAATCCAAGTAAGTATAACGTCATACTTCTCTGGTTTATTTCATTTCATCATTATTTTATCATCTATTGCTTACCTAGCCACCTATTGACCTTCTCCAATGCTTCCACCTCCATATACCCATTAAAAACCTTGCCTTAAAAGTCCTACCCCAGTCACCCAATACCTGAAAGTGAAAGTCCCAACCAACCAAAGTCCTTTGTGCAATCACAAAGGAGACCTAAAGCTTGTTCTGTGGACATTTCCAGATTTCCACAGTAACCGGCACCGGTTACACCTGACCA
Organism: Taxus chinensis; assembly: GCA_019776745.2. Classification (NCBI taxonomy): domain Eukaryota; kingdom Viridiplantae; phylum Streptophyta; class Pinopsida; order Cupressales; family Taxaceae; genus Taxus; species Taxus chinensis. Next base: position 772,006,540 of record CM034152.1, read on the forward strand.
CCGCCAGTTACCCCTAACTGACATCGGTCTCTGTATTTGCCCACACAGCCCAGAATAGAGACCTACCCACCAAATGAAGTCATCTCACCCTCATCCACCTGTGATCTACTTGAGACCTCTGTCAAACCTACAGAACCCAGAACCAATCATTTGACCTTTGGATTCTATTCTAGCTTAGCCTATTAGATTAGATCTATTTCTTATTGTGTTTTAAGTGAGATACCTAAATCATTTCAAATTACAATAGGATTTACTTTGTTTACAACATTAAATTGTTTAAAAATAGTGGACTGATAGCCATCTAGGAAGTATCACACTTCCTGGATCTAGCATACATGTTTTAGGCAGTTCACTAAAGGCCCATATTGTTTAATTCCTTCTGGTGGTCCTTAAGCGCTTTTGCATTACAGGTAGTTCCTCCCTAGCCAAAAGGAAGCTCTCACATGCATCAGCTGTGGATTCGGAAGTCATACTTGTTTGTGTGCAACAACCCATCAACCAACATTTGAACAGGAGTTATTCAAACTACCTAGTCGGCCCATAGTGCCACACCATGTACTTGTAAATCTTGGATTGTCGACCGGAGTGCTAGCTTCGCATTGATTGCGTCGGGAAGGCCGATCACAGCCGAAGGAGATTGTACGCCAGGAAGGTGGAGATCGGGTGCTATTTTTCACCCTTTTCGTCTGAAGAACTGGTGTACTGGTAGGCAAGTAAAATTCGATTAGGTTTTCTTGTGAAAGTACTATTGTAACTTACAAGTTTTGACTAGTGGAACGGTACGATCACGAACCTGGAGATGTAGGCAATTTCCGAACTCTGTAATCAATCTGTGTGCAATTGTTGTTATTGTCTTGAATTATTTTTAAATGATTACTTAAAAGGAGTAAATCATCGGCAAATAATTAAAGCCTATAAGGGTCCGAGATCAGGTCGTAATAATCTGATTATTTTCGGATCAGTTGAAATACCTATGGTTCAAATGGGAGATTGATCACTCGTAATTAGGGCAATTCATGTTACCCCAACAATGCAAACAACAACCAAAGACCTAAGGTCCTCAACAAAAACTATGGTGCTACAACCAATTGTGTTATAGATAAAGAAAGAAAAGAAACTAAATGTTGTTAACACCTCGAGTACAAATAACATTAACAACAACATAAATAGTAACAATCATAGGATAAAAAACATTGCCCCTACGATCAATGTGGTGGACTTCTACTGTCCTCTACCATAACAATAAATACAAGTTCAGGTTCAAATCCCCAACCAGTACCCAAACGAGTACCAAAATCAATATCAAAATCAAGGGAAACAACCTCCTAACTTCAATTTTAATAACCAATAGTTGAATAATAATAAGAACTTTGGACTGTAGAAAAACACAAACCAAAGACCTGGGGATTATGATCTTGACCTGTATTACGGTTTCTATAGGGTCCAAGGACATGATGCCAGAACTTGTCAAGACTGTAAAAAGTTCCTACAACACTTACCAGAGGACTAAAAACAACTCTTTGTCGAGATTTTTTTAGCAAGTCCTAAAACGCCAACTCAGAATAATTACATGGGGCATGTATCCCCTCAAAATACACCGCTCAGGATCTTTAATGATTTTTGGCTAGATTTTTTGCACAACTGAAAACCTAGGTAGTCATGAGATAAATCTCCCTCATTTACCATCAAGGCTCCCATGCAAGATTTTGTCAGTTATATATCCTAATATCTATTTGTTGGTATTAATTTAACTATGTAGCTCATTAACCATAGCTAGACAATTTTGTAGCAAGTAAGCAACTATAAAAGAAAGGAAAAATCTATAGAAGAGGAAAATAATAGAAAGCAAGATGAAAGGAGGAAAAATGTGCAACCTGTTGTTCCCCAAAAAATTCCCCTCTTTTGAAAGTTAAAAAATTTGAAAATTTTGAGTTGGCACCCTTCAGTAGTGTTTTAGTAAAGTAAGAAATTCAAAGAGATGGTGAAAATTCTGTTTCTTGGGGTCATTTTAGTGACTTGCGGGTCTGTCAGACATTTTTGTCCCTCATGTCCCAAGTGCCGACGGGCCTCCTGTTTGCTGATTGGTCGATTTCCTTACACGTCCTTATCTGTCATATTTTTAGGACTTTTTCAGCCCATCTGTCCCAAGTACGCCTGAGCCTCCTATTCATCGATTCCCCACATCACCCGCATCGGCTGAATCGGCTCTTCATGTCCCTCATGTCCCAATGTTCCATGGACCATCTGGGCCAATTTTTTCTGATTTTCCTACATTTCACCTTTTTGAGGCAGTGCAAGGTATATTTAATATGCATTTATGATCTTCTCTTTCTTGAACAACTATTTAAAGGGCCAACCGTTTATGCAATTGTCACATTGCCTGCACATTATCTCTTGCCCACATTTTTACAAAATTAATTCGTTTGTCCACCTTCCTATATCTCCTTGCAATAATTGTCATGATTCTGTTCTTTGAAGGCCATTCCTCTGTTCACTGTTAAAATGAAGATTAAATTTCAAGGGCATGAGCATCTGTCCCCTTTGGAGACTTCTGTGCCTGATATTGGAGATAACGAAGTTCAGCATTTGAATTTCGATGATTTCTAGGGTAGATTAACATGTGACAACCCTGCTCCCATGGTTCAGATGATAAATGATAGTGGAATCACGTATGCCACTGGTTTTCCTCTCTCTGTGCATTGTTTCGACACTGTGCTCGCCTACGGGGCTAGTTTCAATCTGAACACCAAGGAGGTTTTCAATGTGCACTGCGAGTTGATTGTAAAATTAGACGTTACCACCATATTCAATGCCCTTCACATCCTTGAAACAAAATAATCCAGCATTCTCACTCTCACTCAAGCTCAGACTCTGTTTGATCAAGAAAACAAGAAATATAAGGCTTGGGTAGCAAAATCATGGCTGAAGTGCCCTAAGAAGGGAGCATCCCGACTCTCTAAGGCATTGTTTAGGGTCGACATCAAGGAAGAACTACCAGATATCATCACCTTGCTCACTGAGATTATGGGAATGCCCTTTCCTAATGACTTCCATTTTTAGATGTGCCCTTTCATAAATATCATCTACGAGGGTAAGAAAAATCTGAACTGGGCCAAGATTATCTGTGGAAACTTGACTGAATAAATTTTCAAATGTTCAGCAAACCAAAAAATTCTACATGACTTCCTATCTCATGTACACCTTGGCAGCATCTTGTGAGTGGCTCGGCTTCACTTTCATTGAAGATAAGAAGGATGATCCCATCTACACATATTGCCCACAGTATACCCTCAAGGTCAGTAATCATAATTTTGAGAAGGGTAAATGATGCCTTCACCATGTACATTGTGAGGCTCTTGGAGGGTGACACTGCCAGAAGGTTCTCTGATGAGGCTAAGGATTTGATAACCAAGTATGGGGCTTTCTTCACTAGTTTCTAAAAGTTCTCATACATGAAGATGACTTGTTTTGAAAGCACACCTCTTAAGCTTCCCATGTTCTACAATGAAAAAATGGCTTTGGTTGAGGTGTGCAGGTAGCTGGATAAACTTCGTAGAACCTACCAAGATAAGAAGATTACTGGTCTTCATTTCCCTATCACCTTGGGGAATTATACATGCAGGACAACTCTATATGCCAAAAATATAGAAAGGACTATTGCTCCTCTTACAGTTCATTTCTTCAAGCCCAGGACTTGCTTTGATCTTAAGAGATACATTGATCAAAATCTCAGGATAACTTATCATCACCGTCCTGACATTGAGGATTACTGGGCTGATTGTGCTGATGATTTTGAAGCCAGGAGGAGGTATTTTAGTAGATTTTCTCTACAAAAAATCATAGACTTCAACCTCTACCAGGTGCCTAAAGGGCTTAAGGATGATGATGAAGATTTTCAATCCTTTGAGTATGAAAGATCAATCAAGCACACTCCTTTGGAAACCATGGATTGGTATGTGAAGGAAAGAGATGACTTGAATGAGGTGATCACCCCTGTCATCGCCAGAACTAAGATTTGGTTTGACAGAAAAATACGTGAACTCAGGATGAACAAAGGTAGATCCTCTTCAAGAGAGACTTCCACACCTAGGAAGGAAGTACATATGCCTAGAACTGAGGCACTTGAGCATAACTCCTTCTTCTTTGATGAAAGAACCTGAGTTTTCTACTCCTTCCTCTTCTATTAAAGTGTATCAGAAGAAGGTCAAAGAGGTCAAGTAAGAACCGATTGAGGAAGAGACTCTTCTGGAGCACTCACAATTTCCTATTGGGTTAGAGAAAATTATTTTTCTAAGTGAGAATGATGATGATGAGATGAAAGACCCAGAAGAAACCCTTGAAATCACTACTGAAGTGGAGAAGGAAGGACTAAGGAATGAACCTCCAGGTTTAACAGAATCCTCTGCAAAGGAAATTCCTGTGGTTGCATTCATTTCCCCACTGGAGACAACAGTGGTTTATACACTGAGTGCCATGAGTTCACTTGCAATCGAGTCCCTTGATTCTTATGTTTCTTCTTATTCCTTTGCCTGGGTGCATCCCCTAGTCAACAACAAGAAAAGGAAATCTTCCTCCTGATTAACACTGCCTGACTTTGATGTTGTAGCAGCTCTACTTAGGTACTACCCCTCTTCCTCCAGCAAAAAAAGCGAAGACCACTTAATAAGTTGGTAACTGATGCTCAAGGCCAATAGTTCCTGGAGGTTACAAAACCTAAAGTGGATAAAGAGGAGAAATATCTTTTGATCTCTGACTTGGAGCTTTCTAGAGATTCCAATGGGAGAATCCACACCTGAGAGTGAAGTTCATAACCTTTGGGAAACCATGACTAAGGTTATTGAATCGGTGGAGAAAGGAAAGCAAACCATGGAGCAGTTGGAAAAACATAACCAAGTTCTTTCCAACTTTATCAGATCATTGTTGGTAAAGGATAAAGTTTTGGATCCAGCCCCATTGGTCGCTCTCCCACCTCCCATAGTTCTCAGCCAAGATGAGGTCCAAACCATCAAAGACATCTATAAGTATTCTACTTATGGGAAGGATATTGAGGCCATGGTGGATGATATGACTGTAGTAGGTTTAAAATTCATTGAGGAAGCCTTCAAAACTCATGAGAAGGTGATCAACCTATAGTAGAAATTCACTTCCTCAATCAAGGCTATGGACAAGGAATTGAAAGTGTGAAATGGATGTATCACAGATCTCCGTATGATGGGTCAAACCGATGATAAGATCCTGTTTGCCAACAATGTGTTTCATGATGTCAAGAATAACTTATTAAGGGCATGGATCTTTATCATCGAGTGGAAAATAAAGGTTCTAGAAGAAGCACTGGGGGAATTGAGGAATGTATGGCAAAAAGGGGAGTCTTTTAAAACTTGTGTTTTAACCGCCTTCAAGGATATCCTCTGCCATTTTAAGGATGAAACCACGATATTATTCTTCTCTCTCTAAGAAATCAAGGCTCAGTTTAAAGCCTTTGTCAAGGATGATTTGTTCAAGGAAGAGTCAATCACTAAAGAGAAAATGAAGGACATTTATTCTCTCCATTCAGTTATAGCCTAGGCTAATAAGGAATATCTGGAGCATACTAAGTTTGACAAAGATATGAAGAAATGCCTATGCACGTGGACTCATGCTACTTCCAACACAACGATTACAAGGGGCATGGAGATAGCGGAAGAATTGAAGAGATTCAGGAACCGGATCCTCAAAATAGTGGGCCCTCCTTAGCCACAATCAAATGTCTCTACTTCTGGCTCTTGAATTTCTTCTTCTATTTTTAGTTCTGATCTCCTTGTAATTTAATTAAGGACTTTATATTGTTTATTTCCTTAATTAATATTTTGGTTAAAAGAAACGGTTACTAAATGTAACCACTTTGTAAACTATATATTGGGCTCTCCACGCCATTCCAAGGGGCTGGAACTCTGATAATTTTTGAAAGTGTAAAAGAACTAAAAGCTATCAATACAGAAGATTTACCTTCATGTTTCCATATGTATCTATTTATTCTCTCTTGCTTGTCTAAAGTTTGTGAATCATTAATCTATTGCATTAAGAAGATTTGTATTCTAATGGATGTCATTTCTAGAACTTTGTGTCTATGAAATAATATCTAGTGGTTTAATATGAATGATTTTGTTCTATGTATCATCCTTTCTCAGCATTTATAAGGAACTATTTTACTATCTGTATTTCCCAAGAATGCTGTTATGTTCTACCTTTTCCATCCCTTAGTTCTTTTGTTCTTTTGTATTAATGATCTACCTTTGCATTAAAACACTTTCTTGATATCAGAGTTCCTCATTAAACTAGGAAGTTGTACATTTGTAAATAGTTTTACTGCTTGCTTTCAATAAGGGCACCTCTCCCATTAAAGAGGAGGTACTATTTGTCCCCTGACTGTTGTTTTTATTAAAGTCCTAATTTGACAACCAACAATTTTTGGCGACTCCACTCGGGATTCGTTCAACGAATTCCAGTTTTAAAGAACAATTTCTTGATCATTTCTGATATGGCACCTCTAAGATTTACTCATGGAAGAAGGGCTCTTTGAATTGAAGATTCTCAGTTTCAACTCCTGGAGCAGCAAGGATTTTCCCTTCCTTCAACAAGGAGAAATATAAGAGATCATTCTAAAAGCACACCCCCTTTTGAAGATAGAGCTTTTGGGAGTTGCATCCCTCAAAAACAACTCAGCCCAAATCTTCATGCTTTAATTCTTGCTGGTGTTTCAGTTCCACTTCAAGAAATTTTTCCAAGGACGATAGTTCCATTACCTTGGGGCCAACGAATTGGCCCTTTTTCCCTCCCTCAACCTTTACATGAGTTACCTAGGGGTAACATATATAAATTTCCCAAGTTCAGAGGTGATGGCAAGGTACATCCTAATGAACACATTACAACCTTCATAGTTGCATGTGGAATCCTTGGAGTTGAATATGAGGATGTCTCTTTGAGGATTTTTGTGGAGACTTTGCAGAAAAATGCATCAGATTGGTTTTACCATCTCCCCACTGGGACCATCACCAATTGGACTACCATGAGAATTGAATTTGAGAACTGTTTCAAACCTATAGAAGATGTGAATGCTTTGCTAGCCCATATTTCTCAAATCAAGAAAGAACCACAAGAGCCCATGAGAGAATTTATGGCCAAGTTTAACACGTTGATTAATAAGATCCCACAAAACGCCCAGCCTGTGGATCAAATTCAAAAATGTTTCTTCCTAACGCTCAATTTCCTGAAGTAAGCTATGCGCTGAGAAGAGACAATCTTGCAACTTTGGATGATGATCAGAGATTAGCTGTCAATGTTGAAAATAACCTGATCATGTTTGGAAAATTGAAAAGAGACTCTTCCAAATCCAAAACTTCTTCTTCCTCTTTCTCTACTCCTATAGATAATGCAAATCAATTAGTACAGAAGCTTTCCAATGACTTCATTACCATCAAGAAACAATTGGCTCAACATGCTCCTTATCAAGACATTCCAAGGAATAAATTTCAGTCTAGAAACTGTTTTCCTTCTTCTCAGACAAGGTTGACAATCGAAGGACCACCCATCAAGGTCCTTGTTAATGCAACTTTTGAAGTTGAAGAACCTGATGACAAAGAGGTTAATGGAGACTTTGAAGAACTTGGAAAAGAGGTTGAGGAATAACTAGAAGAACTTGATGGATCTCGAGTTAATTTCATCACTACTGAGGGCATTGATGAAGAAGATGATTATGATGAAGTAGTGGCAGAGATGAATAGTGAGTCATATGTTGTTTGAGAGTAGACAAACAAGAGAGAAAAAGTGATACAACATGCTAAAAAATATAAGGAGCATCCCACAACTATTCCAGTGATTGTAAGAAGAGGATATCCTATTCCCACAACATGCATGCAAAAGGTGAGTTCTGCTAATTCTTCTTCTTCTACTCCTACTTCTAAAACTTATTATTCTCCAGCTCCAAAACCTTATAAGCCTAGGATTCCTAGTGATGATACCCCATCCACCTCTGGATCTTTTGATATCATTGACCACCTCAAGAAGACAAAAATCCAAATTTTAGAGGTTGAGTTTTATCAAACCCATCCAAAAGCCTTTGCGAAAATGGTCCAATTTGTCAATTCCCATTCCAAAACTTCATCCAACACTTCTAAAGGTCCTTTTCCCACTCCATCTTCCACATCCCAACCAAGTCTTGTGGTTGTAGTCACCTCACCTAATGATAAAATCAAACCATTCTATGTGACCCTCCTCATAGTTGGCCATAGACTCAGCAACTGTGTCATAGAATCAGGAGCATCAGATAATGTGATTCCTGCCAAAGTGGCTCATGCTTTGGGTACTACCCTCACACAAAATTTTGTTTCTTGTTATTCCATGGAGAGTAGGGAGGTGCCTTTGGTTAGAAGAATTAAGGATGCACAAGTAGATTTTGCTACTTTGCCAGAGAAAAATGTCTTAGTTACTATTTTGGTAGCTGATATTCCTCCTTCATATGGCATGTTGTTGAGTAGAAATTTTTGTAAGGATGTAGGAGGAGAAATTCAAATGGATTGGTCACATGCCCTTATACCAATCAATGGAAAGATGAAGAAGCTACTGCCCAAGAAGAAAATTGAATATATTGTGCAAAAGACAGATGATCCCAAGGCACAAATACTTTATGAAGATATTGGGCATGGAAACTACATGATCATGTATCAGGATGAGGTGGAACATCCTAAAGAAGTGCTCCATGATCCTAATAGCATTTAGAATTTAGAATTTGATGGAAGTTGCTCTTTAGCTGGTTCTGGGGCTGGTGTGGTATTGATATCTCCAGAAGTAAAGATTCATCCTTTCTCCTTCAAGCTATAGTTTGAAAATACAAATAACACAATAGAATATGAAGCTCTCATCCTTGGACTGAACACAAAAAAAGAAAGAGATGTGAGGAACCTCCTGGCTCATGGAGATGTAAAACTAGTTTTCAAACAAGTTAGAGACCTTTTCCAAGTGAAGAATAGAAGGTTGAAGCACTATAGTAATTTGGTCTAGGATTCTATTGAATTCCTTGATGCCTTCTCCATCGAAGCAGTGCTAAGGGAGAAGAACACTAGAGCTGATTCCCTAGCTGTTTCAAGGTCTTTACTGATACCTCATCCCAATTTATCCTAGGAAAAATTCACCATTGAAATGATCCATAGACCAAGCATACCAGATAATGCAAAAAATTGACAAGTTTTCAATGACGACTAACATTTTCTCTCTTTCCTGGAGCTTAAGGATAACTTTGATCAATTTTATTTTGAGGGAAGTGATAATCTGCGTTGAGAGAGTGTCTCTTCTAATGAGGAAGGTGTCAAGGAGGAGATGAATCAAGATGGATGCATCAAACTAAAAGGTAACAAGATCCCTAAAGGGTTGATAAGTCCAGAGGAATTGTTTGATAAACATGACACATATGTCAATTCTAAGGCTACCAAAGGAGCTCAAAAATCTACTGAATGTGAAAAGATTAACATTGGGAGCCCTGTCAAACCTAAAATGGTGAATGTTGGAAAGTTCTACACTCAAGAGGAGAAGAAGAAGGTGGTAAATATTTTGAAGAGGTACGCTGATGTCCTTGCTATTCTTATGATGATCTAAAATATTTCTAGCTAAAATAAATGCAACACTTCATTCCCCTCAAACCTGGGATTAAAAATTTCAAGTAGAAGCAAAGGAAGTACAATCCAAAGATCACTGACACCATTTTCCAAGAGATACAGAAGTTATTGAAAGCCAATATCATATTCCCCATTCATCATTCAACATGAATTTCTAATATTGTACATGTCAAGAAGAAAAATGGTGAGATTCAGATCTGTGTTGACTTCAGGAATCTAAATCAGGATTATTTAAAGGACAAATATCCCCTACTCATGATGGACTAGGTGTTACAAGCTGTCATAGGTTTAGAAATGTTGTCCATGCTTGATGGTTTCTCAAGATATAACCAAGTGGAAGTCAATAATGCAGATCAGCACAAGATTGCCTTTACCACTCTTTGGGGTACTTTTTCCTACAAGAGGATGCCCTTTGGCCTCATTAAAGCTGGTGCCAACTTTCAGTGAGAAATGGATTTGGCTTTTGGGAGTTTGAAAGGAAAATGTATTATTGTATATCTAGATGATTTAATTGTGTTTTCCAAAACTAGAGAAGACCACTTTCAGCATCTTGAAATGTAGAGAACATGAAATCTCTTTGAATCCCAAGAAATCTGTCTTTTGTGTCATGGAGGGCAAGCTGTTGGGACATGTTTTCTCCAAAGAAGGAATCAAGATTGATCCTGAATGATTTCAAGCCATCCAGTAGATTCCTCTTCCCAAAAGAAAAAAGGGAGCACACTCTTTCTTTGGTAAGATCAGCTTCCTGAGAAGATTCATCCCCGATTTTGTTGAGCTGACTTTGAATATTTCCAAAATGATGAAAGGAAAGCAAACACTTGGTTGGTCCTCTGAAGGAAAGGATGCATTTGAAGGCATTAAGAAAGCTATTTCTAAGACTCCTATCTTAGCATGTCCAAATTTTAGTAAAGATTTTATTATCTATTTCTATGCCACAGAGAGTACCTTGGCCGATATGTTGACTCAGAAAGATTCTGAAGACCATGAGCTCCCAATTGCATTCATGAGTTATATTCTGAAAACACATGAGTTGAAGTACACTATGATGAAGAAACATGGTTTTGCAATAGTTAAAGTTGTTAAACATTTTTTATTTTACATTCTTAACTCTCACTCTATTGTACTTGTTCTCGATACGACTATCAAGTCTAATCTTACACAACATGAGTTTGGAACCAAGAGAGGAAATTGGGTAGAGAAGGTTAAGGAGTATGATCTCGACATCAGACCAATGAAGCTATTTTAGGGTAAAGGCCTGCGTGAACTCATTGCTGAAGGATCTGGTCATGAGTTTCCTAAGGATGAAGTTGATGTCCCTATTGTTATGTTCCTTAGCTCGACAAACGAATGGTATGCTGACATTTCTCACTTCCTCACCTATGGTGAGTGTTCATCTCACTTAACTGCCAAGTAGAAGAGAGCTACCAAGTTAAGGTTAACAAAATACATGTTGTGGGAGAATGCTTTATTCAAGCGAGGAGTGGATGGAAGATTCTTGAAGTGTGTTGACAAAGAGCAACAAAAAAAGTTGTTCTCAGCCTTTCATGATCAAGCTTGTGGGGGTCATTTCTCATCTGCTATCACTATTCACAAAATTCTTTGTGTGGGGTATTATTGGCCTAATTTGTTCAGAGATGCATCAAAGTGGGTCAACAAGTGTAAAGCTTGTCAAACCTTTGTGGGAAGACCTAAGTTGGCTGCTTTACCACTTAAGCCAATTTTGATTGAAGAACCATTTCAACAATGGTGTTTGGATTTCATTGAACACTCAACCCACCTTAAAGTGCAGGACATACTCATGTGTTGACTGCCACAAATTATTTCACCAAGTGGGTGGAAGCCATCCCAGTTAAAATTACTACTTCTGAGGTAGTATGTAATTTCATCAAAGAAAACATCTTGGTAAGGTTTGGAGAACCAAACAATATAGTGACCCATTATGCTTCTAATTTTTCTTCTGCTGAGATGATGGATTTTTGCTATGGGTATGGAATTTCCCTCACTCATTCTTCAGATTACTATCCTCAAGGGAATGGACAAGTAGAATCAACAAATAAGAATTTGGTGACCATTGTAAGAAAGCTTGTCAATGAATCTCAAAGAAACTGGCTCAAGAAGCTTTATGATGCTCTATGGGTAGATTGGATTACACCCAAAAGAGTAATTGGGATGTCCCCTTTTCAAGTGGTGTATGGTATGGAAGCTCAACTACTAGTGACAGTGGAACTACCAGCTTTACATTTAATGAAAGCTATTGAGGACCCCGGTTTCAGTGGTTCTTTGGATAAGAGGATCATGTATCTCCACAAGCTAGATGAATATAGGATGCAGGTTTTCGATAGGATCTCTGCCCATTAGCAGAAGGTGAAATAATTATTTGACAAGAAAACCAGATCCAAAGATTTCAAAGTTGGAGACATTGTTTTACTATGGGACAAAAGGCATGAACCTCGAGGAAGCCATGGTAAATTTGAATCTCTTTGGCTTGGTCCTTTCAGAATCAGGCACTTTGCTAGTGAAAATTCTTTCTATCTTGATTACATGGATGAATCTTCTCTCCCACTTCCTTATAGTGGGTAGTACCTGAAATTGTTCAAATCCTAGATGAATAGGAAGTCCTTTGTATATTATGTACAATGTGTGTTTTCCTTTCCTTGCCTTTGTTTTGTTTTGTTTTTGTTTTTCGTGTGTTGCTTTCTGTATTGATTTGCCTTTGACTCTGTTTGCCTAATGGATAAGGCACTGGTCTTCTTCCCTATATTTTTTCTTGAATTCTTGTCTTGCCTCATTCCTGTGATCTAGTCAAGTCATCCCCAGAAAGAGCCAACTGTTGTTCCCCTAAAAATTCCCCTCTTTTGAAAGTTAAAAAATTTGAAAATTTTGAGTTGGCACCCTTCAATAGTGTTTTAGTGAAGTAAGAAATTTGAAGAGATGGTGAAAATTCCATTTCTTGGGGTCATTTTAGTGACTTACGGGTCTATCAGACATTTTTGTCCCTCATGTCCCAAGTACCCGGCGGGCCTCCTGTTCACCGATTGGTTGATTTCCCCGCAAGTCCTTGTCCGTTGATTTTTTTAGACTTTTTTAGCCCATATGTCCCAAGTACACCTGGGCCTCCTGTTCACCGATTCCCCACATCGCCCGCATCAGCTGAATCGGCTCTTTGCATCCCTCATGTCCCAGTGTTCCATGGACCTTCCGGGCCAGTTTTTTCTACTTTTCCCGCATTTCACCTTTTTGAGTCGGCACAAGGTATATTTAATACGCATTTAAGATCTTCTCTTTCCTGAACAACTATTTAAAGGGGAAACCGTCTATGCACTTGTCACATTTCCCGCTCATTATCGCTTGTCCGTATTTTTGCAAAATTGATTCGTTTATCCACCTTCCTATATCTCCTTGCAATAATTGTCATGAGTCTGTTCTTTGAAGGCCATTCCTCTGTTCACTATCAAAATGAAGATCAAATTTCAAGGGCACGAGCATCTGTCCCCTTTGGAGACTTATGTTCCCTATATTGGAGATAGCGAAGTTAGAAATTTGGATTTTGATGATTTCTGGGGCAGATTAGAATGTGAAAACCCTACTCCCATGGCTCAAATGATAAATGATAGTGGAATCACATATGCCATTGGTTTTCCTCTCTCTATGCAATGTTCCAACACTGTGCTCACCTACGGGGCTAATTTCAATCTAGACACCAAGGAGGTTGTGAATGTGCACAATGAGTTAATTATAAAAATGGACATTGCTGCCATCATCGTTGCCCTACGCATCCCTAAAATAGAAGACTCTAGTGTTCTCACTCTCGCTCAAGCTCAGACTCTGTTTGATCAAGACAATGAGAAATATAAGGCTCATGTAGTAAAATCATGGCTAAAGTGCCCTAAGAAGGGAGCATCATGAATCTCTAAGGCATTGTTCAGGGTCAACTTAAAAGAAGAACTACTAGATATCATCACCTTGCTCATCTAGATTATGGGAATGCCCTCTACTAAGGACTTCCATTTTTAGATGTGCCCTTTCATAAATATCATCTGCAAGGGTAAGCAAAATCTGAATTGGGCCGAGATTATCTGTGGAAACCTAACTGAATAATTGTCAAATGTTCAGTAAACCAAAAAATTCTACAAGACTTCCTATCTCATGCACACCTTGGCAGTATCTCATGAGTGGCTCGGCTTCACTTTCATTGAAGACAAGAAGGATGAGCCCATCTACGTAGATTGCCCTTAGTTTACCCTCAAGGTCAGTAATCATAATTTTAGAAGGGAAAATGATGCCTTCACCGTGTACATTGTGAGGCTCTTGGAGGGTGACACTAATAGAAGGTTCTCTGATGAGGCTAAGGATTTGATAACCAAGTATGGGGCTTTCTTCACCTAGTTCTGGAAGTTCTCATACATCAGGATGACTTGTTTTGAAAGCACACCTCTCAAGCTTCCCATGTTCTGTAATGACAAAATGGCTTTGGTTGAGGTGTGCTGGTAGCTGGATAAACTTCATAGAACCTACCAGGATAATAAGATTACTGGTCTTCATTTCCCTATCACCTTGGGGAATTATACATGCAGGACTACTCTAGATGCCCAAAATATAGAAAGGAATCTTGCTCCTCTTATAGTTCATTTCTTCAAGCCCAGGACTTGCTTTGATCTTAAGAGATACATTGATCAAAATCTCAGGATAACTTATTATCACCATCCTGACAATGAGGATTATTGGACTGATTATGCTGATGATTTTAAAGCTAGGAGGAGGCATTTTGATAGATTTTCTCTACAACAAATCATAGACTTCAACCTCTACCAGGTGCTTGAAGGGCTTAAGGATGATGATGAATATTTACAATCCTTTGAGTACGAGAGATCAATCAAGCACACTCCTTTGGAAACCCTAGATTGGTATGTGAAGGAAAGAGATGAATTGAATGAGGTGATAACCCCTGTCATCGCTAGAACTAATATTTGGTTTGACAGAAAAATATGTGAACTCAAGATGAACAAAGGTAGATCCTCTTCAAGAGAGACTTCCAAACCTAGGAAGGAAGTACATACACCTAGAACTAAGGCACTTGAGCAGACTCCTTCTTCTTTGATGAAAGAACATGAGTTGTCTACTCCTTCCTCTTCCACTAAAGTGTATCAGACAAAGGTCAAAGAGGTCAAGAAAGAACTGATCGAGGAAGAGACTCTTCTGGAGCAGTCAGAATTGCCTATCTGGCTGGAAAACATTATTGTTCTGAGTGATAATGATGATGATGAGATGAAAGACCTAGAAGAAATGTAACACCCTCGACAACTGATATATTCCTCTTTGCATTCAAGTGTTGACATGTGATTTTTTGGATAAAGATGCGTTCTTTTGACTATTGAAGATCATGCTTGATTGGGATAAATATTTTTTGTTCTTAAAAATCATTAGACTAAAATTATATGGTTGTCAAAAATCCATTTTCACTTTGGAAAGATGAGCTGTAATATGGTATTAAGAGTTGCAGACTTATTTCTTCTTCTGACTCATCCTTGGATCAATTTCATTGATCCAAGGAATGTTTCAAGTCTTCTTCATAAAATGAATGGTAAAATTGACATTAAGTAGCTAAAGGAACATAGAAGACTGAATTTTGCATGATAGTAATTCTTGGCCTTGTTGGAACGTGTTTTTGTTTAGTTGTATGTTTCTACCCAGGTCTTTGGTGATTGATCTTGGCGGGACATTATGGACTTGAGGAAAATTCAATTCTCTTCAGAGAAGTTCGGAGTCCTAAAAATCTAAGGACTATCCTAACGGTAACCTAAGCTAGGTGAGAACAACTAAGTTCTAACTATGTTTACTTATATGAATACTATTCTAACCTAAGTCTCTTATTCTATTATGGGGTTGACATCCTAACCTAAGTGTTATGCTAAGAGAGTAAGTGAAGAGTTACTAAGGGGGATACCAAGCTATTTTATCTACTACCTACTACTAAAGGGTTGTGATTTGAACCTAACCTAAGGTGGGAATTCTAATGAATAATGTTCTAAGACCTATGTTGGTAATTTTTTAATTAACCTAAGTTCTATTTAAATTTAACCTAAACAAAAGGGAACCTAAAAGGGTCGCATGACATATGGGTGACAGTTCCAATGGCATTTAATCGATTTGAAAGGAGGTTTTAAATAAAGAAGTACAGCTAGATTTGGCAGGGGGCCAGTGAACTTAGTGGAGGTTTACGTGGAAAATCCACTAACAGATGGAATTGTGTTTTTGTGTTGAAATGGCATTTGTAAAATTTAAGTGGCGGTGGCAAGGAAAAATAAGTGAGAATTTTGGATTAACTGGCATTTATGACATTTATGAGCCTCGGTCTTTACATGCAAACCATCTTGGAAACATAGGAGGTGGGTTTGTAGGAGTTCATTTGGTTTTTCTTGCATGGCAGATTTTTCTCTGCATGGAGCTAACTGGTTCTTCGAACCAGCAGTTCGACCTTCAGTTCAAAACTATTTTTGGTTTTTACGATCTATTTTTGATCGAAGGAAATTATATGAAGCTTGGAAGGAGAAGATTTTTCGTTGTTGATCTTTCATGGAGGAGAAAAGGAGCTTGAAGCTTAGCTAGAAGTCTCCTTTGAGTTGGTGGAAGTGCTATCAGGCATGATAGGCTCTAACTGTTAGAACTCTTTGCATTCTTCTAAATGATTCGTTAAAACAACTCTGCTCTCATGAGATTCTTGTTTACTTATTTGTTTGGTTAATTTTCTTGCTGGGTTTTATAGATCCTTGTTTGTTTGATTTAAATCTATGGCAAAATATTATTGTTTGGAAAATGTATCTCTATGCGAGTTTTATGACTTCATGCAAGTGAAATTGGTATGCGGAATGTGTTCTGTATCTCTGCTTTGTAATCTTGATCTTGTATTTGAGGTTATGAAGCTTGATCTGATTGTTGTGAAAATATATGGATTGGAATTTAAGGAAAACTTCAGTTCTATTTTATATTGCTTCTGGGTTGCATTCTTTGGATGTAAACTCAGGTTGGAACTTAGTGTTTTGATTAAGCTTGTGTTGTAGCTTCACTTGAATGGAACCACTGTTTTGGAAACTTAGGTATTACTAAACTGTTTCATAGAGTTCATATTTACCAATGTATTCGCATTATTTTATTTTTGAATTCCTGAATGCTTGTGTGAGAAGCTCGGGTTTCGATGCTATACTTTTATTTAACACTTTAGTGTTAAGAGATTGCATTCGGGTCGATTCAACTGAATTTGTCCTGGTAATTCGTATTGGGTTATTATTTTAGAAATGATTAAGTTATAGCTCATTACTAGAGGGAATACTTACTAGGGAATTGTGTGGGAACTTGTTGAGTAGTTTAATTATCTCTTTCAAGATTTGGAAATGGAAACATCTTAGAGAATGTTGAACTTCTGTTATGTTTTTGACTGTTTCAACTTCTTGAGATAGTATGAGCGTAGGAATTGGAGGAAGTGTTCTCTCCCCGCTATTTGGAAGAAACCCACGTTTTGGGTTGGCTATTTAAAGTTGTACTAAGGAACTACTATTATAATTCCATGGTTGTGAAATTATGTTTTGATATTCCATTCCTGTTGCTTGGAATTTAAGACCAAGACAACTTCTGTATTAGACGTTTTGGGTTCTAGCTCTCCCACTCTTCTGTCCCTTTTAATCAAATCTGGGTCTTTTTGAAAGATTGTGATATTATGTTGGACATTGAAATAGTTAGGAAGGATTCCTTCTCTGTTCAGTTGTATTAAGTTGTTTCTTGAATCACGAACTGTATACTTTTTTGGTATTAATTAGTGAAGTCTTTGTGAGTCTTCAGTTTGGGGTTCGTGGGTAATTTTGAACCTTATCGTTTATGGTTTTGGGATACAATTCTCGACTGAAAAAGTGAGTAAGACTTGATTTCTATTTGTGAAGGAAAATGTGTATATTTGTATTTATTTTTAGATCAGTTATGGTTTGGTTTTGTAGTATGCTTTTATCCTAAACTTGTTCAAACATGAACTTCTTGTACAGTTGAAACGTAACGATTTATCATGAGTCCTTTCCTTATTGAGTTACCATTCCTCTGTCCTTGGATAGGCTCACTGTTTGAACTCTTCTATACTCATTTCCATTTTAAAATAGTGATCTCTCTTGACCTGTTGGTCTACCTTGTTTGAATCATTGATGGAAATAGTGTTGAGAGCTAGTAGCCAGTAAGGTGTTGCTGTTAAGTACATTAATACTTATGGATGACTGTTGTTGACTAGTCTTTTCTAGTTTATATGGAAAGGAGTGGGTTTGTCTCTTGTAATATTTATCTTTTGAGAATAACTTGAGTAGAGAATAACCCCTCTTCAGGGCTACCTTGTTTGTGAACATTGATTTCTATTATTGTTTGATAATTTCTTCATGGAAAGTTGGAATTGGAGTTGTAGATGGATTGTTCTGGTTTTTCCTTCCTTCTTGTTTGGTAATGGGGTTCTGTTTGATGTATATTCTAATGATTGAATGTATAGTATTTATATCCCGGGAAGGAACAGGTAACTCTTGTTATTATCTGGTCTTTTTTTTTTTGATGTTATAGGTTCGGGCATGGTATATAATGGTTCTTTCCTAGGATATAAAGGGGTCATCCTTGAAGGAACCATGTTGTTTACATTATTTTGTTTCATTAGAAAGGATAAATGTGGTATTCTATTAGGATAGAATTAAGAAATAATGGTATGGCAGGATTGAATTGTTTGATTACAAGCCATTGATGGATTAATAGAACTTTCAAATCTTAGGCAAATATTGTTTATTATATCATGCTTTTCTCTTTAAAAGTTAATCTTGAATTACTAAGTGTTTCCTTTCTATTCGTTATCACTTATGCTGATTTTAAGATGTTTTAATTGTCTAATTAAAGCAGAGTTGCTTTAATGAAACAATTAGTGGAATGCACTTCATTTTAATGATTAGTGCTTATCATGCTCAGTTCATCGAACTGATCCATGCTAGCTATTTTTGCAGATGGACGACTTAAGTGGTAAAAGAAGGCAAAAACTTATATGATGCATTGGCTGATATATGTATAATTCTTAGTAAAGAATTCTGATTATTCTTTTGTTGAATTGTAAAAGAAAGTTATGTACTTTATTGTATAAAGGTTGTTGATATGTAGTATGCCTAAAGAGCATAGTCTTGTAAATTTTATAAGTTGTAATGGTGAATTGCGAGTTGTGTTTTATTTACATGAGTTGAGAAAATTATCTCATACTTTTATAAAGAAGATGAAAGTTCCATCATGTTGATATTCTTTATATTATGTTATGCTTATCTTGTTATCTTTGATAGAATGGATAATGAGAATTAGTTCAATTTCCCCTATAATGTAGCAACTTGTTGAGTTGCATAATATGATGTGTTTATCTAAACAATTTAACATAATAAGGTGATGCATGATGAACATGCATTAAGAAATATGGACATTGGAAATGATATATCCTAACACTTAAACATGTAGAGAAATATCCTTTCTCTCTCTCAATTGAATATAAACCAAAAAGGTTTGGAGTTATGATTACAATTTATTAAGCTTCATTTTGTATGAAGTCTACTTTGATTGGATATATTCATACGTTAAACCTTTCTAAAAGTTAAGGTACATTTTAAATGAAACTTATGTTAACGCTATCCTGATTTGGTTAATTGCCGGTTAAATTGAGAAACCGAACATTAAAAGCAACCATAAGTTCAACGAAGTTCTTCATGAACTAAATGAAACAAATTTAGGAAGGAACTTATTGAGTGTTGGATTAGGGTTTAGCAAGGTTGCTGTAATAAGGAAATAATCCAAACTAACAACGTATTAACAATATCCTTGGGGTATGTACATCTCGATGAGGCAGTTTCTATTGGATGTTGGCACATGCCAACTGCAGGGCTATACTTTCGAGAAGACTTGGGTCTTCTCGAGAATACAACATTGTAGTTGACATGTGGCATCACCCTTCCACAGTGATCATCTAAATCTACACAAATAGGAACTTGGACTTGAACTTAGTTTCTCTCTAGGTCAGGATTGGAGCATATTTAGGATAGGAATTAGCTTCCAATGGCTCAGGATACGTTGGCACATCCGATTGACTTAGGTCAACTGGGTATGTCCATTTACCCTAAGCCATTGTGAGTGTCTTCCTATAATAAGTTATGTTTCTATCTAGGGCTAGGGTTAAACCTGGGACAAGTGGACTGATGGTAGTCAATAAAGACCAATCATGATAATAGATGAGTGAGGTGAAGGACGTATTCCTATATGATGAGTATGTCATATAGGAATAGTGACATACACAGTATGTTGTAAATCTTTGGCCAAAGTATCGTAAGCTGCTGGTTACATTGTCTTATGTCACCAAGTTTAAAACAACATGATATCAAATGAATATTGGTAACATATATTCAGATATGTTCTTTAAACAGATCACTCAGTACCCAGTGTAGGGTAGGAAGACCAAGGATATTAAGTAGTCGATATGTATTCAATACATAAGATAACATAAATAAATTGGTAGCTTACCAAGTTATGGAATGAATAGATTGGTGGATCACCAAGTCATTATAGCTGTATATGGTTATCTATTTGAATTTGATTGGCATTGAATGTTTGTTCTAAATAATGCTTTATTTAGAACGGTGAACATTATATTAAAAAAAAATTCCCTTGTTTCTAAATTCTTAAAATGGGAATGTTACAAGAAACCCTTGAAATCACTGCTAAAGTGGAGAAGGAAGGGCAAAGGAATGAACCTCCAGGTTTAACACACTCCTCTGTAAAGGAAATTCTTGTGGTTGCATTCATTTCCCCACTGGAGACAGTAATGGTTCATACTCTGAGTGCCATGAGTTCACTTGCACTTGGGTCCCTTGATTCATCTGTTTCTTCTTCTTCCTTTGCCTGGGTGCAGCCCCTAGTTGATAGCAAGAAAAGGAAATATTCCTCCTAATTAATAGTGCCTGACTTTGATGCTATAACAACTCTGCTTGGTACTACCCCTCCTCCTTCAGCAAAGAAAGTGAAGATCACTTCAAGGTTGGTAACTGATGCCTAATACTAGCAATTCCTGGAGGTTGCAAAACCCAAAGTGGATAAAGAGGAGAAAGATATTTTGATCTCTGACTTAGAGCTTTCCAGGATTCCAATGGGAGAATCTACACTTGAGAGTGAAGTTCATAACCTTCGAGAAACTGTGAACAAGGTTATTGAACAGGTGGAGAAAGGCAAGCAAACCATGGAGCAGTTGGAAGAACACAACCAAGTTCTTTCCAACTTTATTAGATCATTGTTGGCAAAGGATAAAGTTTCAGATCCAACCCCATTGGTTGCTCTCCCACCTCCCATAGTTCTCAACCAAGATGAGGTCCAAACCAACAAATACATCCACAAGTATTATACTTATGAGAAGGATGTTGAGGCCATGGTGGATGATATGACTGTAGTAGGTTTAAAATTCATTGAGAAAGCCTTCAAAACTCATGAGAAGGTGATCAACCTACAACAGAAATTCACTTCCTTAATCAATGCTATGGACAAGGAATTGAAAGTGTGGAATGGATGTATCATAGATCTCCATATGATGGGTCAAACCGATGATAGGATCATGTTGGCCAACAATGTGTTTGATGATGTCAAGAATAACTTATCGGGGACATGGATCTTTAGCATTGAGTGGAAAATAAAGGTTCTAGAAGAAGCACTGGGGGAATTGAGGAATGTATGGCAAAAAGGGGAGTCTTTTAAAACTTGTGTTTTATTCGCCTTTAAGGATATCCACTGCCAATTTTAAGATGAAACCACGGGTGTACTCTTCCTCTCTCTAAGAAATCAAGGCTCAGTTTAAAGCCTTTGTCAAGGATGATTTGTTCAAGGAAGATTTAATCACTAAAGAGAAAATGAATGAAATTTGTTCTCTCCATTCAGCTATAGCCGAGGATAATAAGGAGTATCTGGAGCATACTGATTTTGAAAAAGATATGGAGAAATGCCTAGGCACGTGACTCATGCTACTTCCAACACAACAATTCCAAGGGGCATGGAGATAGTGGACGCATTAAAGAGATTCAGGCATCGGATCCTCAAAACAATGGTCCCTCCTCAGCCACAACCGGATGTCTCTACTTCTGGCTCTTGACTTTCTTCTTCTATTTTTAGTTCTGATCTCCTTGTAATTTAATTAAGGACTTTATATTATGTATTTCCTTAATTAATATTTTGGTTAAAAGAAACGGTTACTAAATGTAACCACTTTGTAAAAATATATATTGGGCTCTCCATGCCATTCCAAGGGGTTGGAACTCTTATAATTTTTGAAAGTGTAAAAGAACTAAAAGCTATCAATACAGAAGATTTCCCTTCCTGTTTCCATCTACATCTATTTATTCTCTCTTGCTTGTATAAAGTTTGTGAATCATTAATCTATTGCATTAAGAAGCCTTTGTATTCTTATGGATGTCATTTCTAGAACTTTGTGTTTATGAAATAATATCTGGTGGTTTAATATGAATGATTATGTTCTATATATCATCCTTACTCAACATTTTTTAAGGAACTATTTTGCTATATATATTTCCCGAGAATGCTGTTATGGACTACCTTTTCCCTCCCTTAGTTCTTCTGTTCTTTTATATTAATGATCTACCTTTGCATTAAAACACTTTCATTATATCAGAGTTCCTCATTAAAGTAGGAAGTTGTACATTTTGTAAATAGTTTTGCTACTTGCTTTCAATAAGGGCACCTCTCCCATTAAAGAGGAGGGAATTTCTGTCCCCTAACTATTATTTCCATTAAAGTCCTAATTTGAAAACCAACACAACCCAAATCTATAGTTCACAGAGTTGATCACATGCACATAGATAAAAAAAATAGATCTTTAAATACAAAATTTAAAGCAAAGGAAACTTTCAGATCTAGATCTAGAATGACAAAAAGTTTATGAATAGATCTAGAAATAAACTTGAGATGAATACACCATTGACACAAAGTTCCCTAGGAATATCTTCTCTATTCCTTTACTTGTAGAAATCTATCAAGGGTCTCAGCTCAAAGTCTAGAACACAAAAATGTTGATTACAAATTCCAATCCTTTAACCCATAGGTTCTTCCTCTACTTATAGTGTGTAGAGGGGAAAATACAAATGGTAAACTGAAACTGAACTAGAACATGAAGAATTAGTAAAGGGGACATTTGGCAATCATCTTCCTAGAATTCCTCTCTTAGTGACATGCATTAGGAGTCTAAGTCAAAATTTTGCACATCTGTCACCTATCTTAAAGAATCTTCCCACATAACTTAAAGTAATGGTTTTTTCAACCAATAACTTTAAGTTTACAGTTTCATCCGGGAACATAAGAAATAAGAGAAGGAAGAAGAGAAGAAAGAAGATCTGCCAACTATAACACTTAAAATTTCTTTTTGTTCTGATATTGAATATACTTGTCAAACATGTAATTCAACATCTTACCATCTATTTTAACAATAAAATCTCTCTTAGTTTTGAATTGTAACAACCCTTTGGACAAAGAAACAACGCTAGCCTTTAATTTCTCTAAACCAGGCCATATCCCTCAACATCTACCTAAAGCTTTATGACTCTACCAATCAAATCCATCGTGAAAGGTATGGTGGCTTCATCAATTTCTTTCCACACAACCAACATAAATTCCTCATAGGAAGCAGGTAATTCATCTGGGATGCTCTCCAGAACTTCTCCCGTCTTACTCTCTAGAAACTACATCCTCTTCAACATGATCTTGAGGATCTCTACACAGATAGAGGAAACTAAAATTTATAACTGCTTCCCCTTTTCCACCAATCCGCCAGGAACAATCTGCTTTGTAATTAGTGCATCCTTTGACAATGAGTGGTATCTTAGCCAAAGTATCCAGATGAATTTCAGCCATAATGTTCTCATATTTTATCTGTGTCATCAATATCCTTTAGTTGAGACACTTCCCTGTGCATGTTCTCTAATTCAGCTAGTATTTGATCGAATTGCTCTAAGGCTTGGTGAATGATTTTCTCCTTCCAGTGGGCAATAGCTCTAACCTAATCCCCTGCATCTTCCACCTCCTGCATTAGATGATCACTCAACTTCTCATGTGATAAAATGGGATGAGAGGAAGGTTTGGAAACCTTAGTTATGATCTTGTATAGTTGGAAGACCTACTTCTAAAGCTTGGATCTCTTAGCCTTCTCTTTGTCAAGCTTAAGGAATAAAGTGTTCATTAGCATCTGTGTATCCTGCTTTAATCCTTATGTGGTATTTTGACCTATTGACACTTTGGTCACTGCTATATCAACTATCGTGAGATATCCCTTGTGCTTTCCTTCTATTGGAATAGATAACTCAATGAAATTCTGTCTCGATTCCTCAATAATCAACGTAGAAGTCATTTTGGAAACTTTAGGTCTTCTATCTCTTCCTCCCAAACTCAGGAGCAGCTGAAAGTTGGGCACTTCTAGGTTGATCTCCTCTCTGGCTTCCGGGATTGTCTGCAAAGCTAACCATGATGAAAATTTTCTTCTTGGGGAATGAAAAGTCACTGAGTGCACCACTATATCATGTTTTTGATTCCACTCTATCAGAATTTTCCATAGTGTTATGACTGTCACCCTCTGAATTGTCCAAAGATAATGATTTTTCAAACCCCGCCATTTGTGCTTTCAACTTCTCCGCATGGATAGGTGAATACCTGAGTGGATGAGGAGAAAATACAAATGATGTTGGATTCAAAGGAGGAACAAAAGGATATCTCTGAGGTTCCAAGGCTACTGAAGTGCTATGAGTTGATGTTGGAGAAGTTGGAACTGACATGATAGTTATAGATTTGGCCTTCTCCTGTATGTGAGAATTCTTGTGAGATTTAAGATTTCCGGCCTTCTAATGCTTTCACCTTCATGCTTTATTTTTCTAGAGTCTCCCGTGGTAAAGTTTCATGTGATCTGATTCATCAAAGGTTCATCTAGGAAATACCCCTTTGTCAACAACTAGTTCAAAGTGTTAACCAGAAATGTGAAAGATATTTCTTCAATCATCTAGTAGCCACCAATGTTTTCCTGAAGAGCAGCTCTATCTCCTCCCATCTTATGATACGAGTCAAGTATCACATGCCCATCATCTACGAGATCTACAAGTATCGGTACCAAACCATAATCAGACACTTGTTGCACCGATAGCCTGTTAAAGTCTTTCTTTCTGACTTCATACTTGTTCTTGCACTTCATCCAAAATTCCTCCAACAAAGGCACATGTGAGTATTCCTGGGATATTGTCTTCTTCGCCACTCCATAGGGGTCAAATTTTAGCCATGCTCGGAAGAACTCAAGTTCATACTCAGAAAACATTTCAGCTTCGATTCTTCTAGCTTTGTGGATGCTCTAGTAACTATAGTAACCCACTGTGACTGGAAAGAAACCTGTAGACTTGTGCCACTTTGATTGTAAGTCATGCATCTCATCCAGTTTTCAGCATAACTCCTTAATGACCCACTTGTTGTTTGGATACCTCAGAAGCTTTATTGGTTCTCCTAAAAAACTAGTCACCCTGAGTTAGGTGAAGTCTGAAAACTAGATGAAAATGTAGCCATGTTGAGATACAACTTCCCAGCTTCTTTGTTTACCCTATTGGTCCTCATATCACTATTTTAGTTTGTAGATGAATTCATAGAAGAACCCATCGTTGACCACTTGTAATCTTTGTGGCACTCAGAGAATGTCAACTGTGGATAGCAATCAAAGATAGGATCTTTCTCCAGTACGCCCCGTCTATCCATCTTGGAAAATATACCATACGAGGTTGTTGCATATACCAAAGTATGAAGTCATTTTGAAGCTGTAAGTCCGCCTCAAACTCTGAAGTTTCTCACTGATGCTTTCATTGATGATCTTTGCCCAATTAATTATTGAGTTAGCTCTGTTGATCTCGATAGTCCTTAACGAAAGCATACATCCATGAGAAAAAGTTGTGAGTATTGGCTTCTCCACTTATCCTGCAAAAGTAGTTTAGTGATATCAATCCACCTCATGCACCAAGTTGGATTGTGGAAGAGTCCTCAGGAACTTTGATGGGGACCTAGGATTCTTCATATATCAGTTGTTCATTATGCTTATGTAATCTACTTAGTGTTTTCTCCCATATGTTACCTGCATTCAGAATTCTAATTGCAATCACCACCACTTGTGTCAGAATCTTCAAACAATAATTAATAAACTGTGCATCCAGCCTAATAATTGTCTTTCCCGCAACATCCCAGATTGTTTTGGAAAGAGGATGATATGATCTTGCACACTCCATGAAAAATTCAGGCAACTCAACTGTGACTGGGAATGCTTATGTTGGAATAATTCCACTGCTTTTCATTTCCCGCATGAGAAATATCTTTCTGACCCTAAATATGTCAATTATTTCAGAGATGGGTTCTAGGGCTATGTATATGTCATTTATATCAGAAAATATGGAAGCTATACATGATTCAACTGATCCCTCTCTATCATCATGCTTCATCATGGATGGAGCAATCTTTGTCTGAGCAATATTTGTCTGTGTTCTTTTTCTTTTAATCCTATCGGAATTCTTTATAACTGGATCAATTCGTGTAGATATAGAAATTTCTTCAGATTCAGAAGATATATTCAATTTACCTGACATTGATTTGAACTCCTTTTTACCTATATGAACACCTGTAAAGAATACTTGTAATTATTTAAGACAAAGATGAAGTTTAGATTATGAATACTTGATTTCTATCACCAAAAATCTGCATATGAAGCCCGCTGCCCTAAAATTTGAGGCTTTACTTGCATGTAAAGCAAGCATGAATATTTTTAAATTCACCTGGGCACTTATAATAACATGTAGATAATTATCATAGCATAAATCAAGCTATTCCAACCCTAAGCGTCAAACCTTAAAGCTTCCTAGCAATGAAAAACACCTCTAAATGCAAAAATCCTCCTTTCTTTGGCACTAAAATTGTCTGGGCTACAATCCTTAGCAAAAAAAATAATTACTTCTTCATTATGGCAGCTGATACTTATATAACCCTCAACATTCTATTTCTAATAATTGTCCATCCTATTCCTGGTAATTAATTAATTAATAAACAAACATGTTTATTCACCCAAATTGGGCGCCTAATTTTGCTTGTTGTTGGCTGTCATTAAATAAATTTATTTTATTTATTTTTAGCATGCATCCTTCAGATGTCTTTGGCTTGAACTTTTGATTTGAATTTCCATTCATCCATGGTGCCAAAATTAGGCAGGAAAGCTATTAATAAATACCATTAAAAGCATTGTTTAATGCCCAAATGGGTCACACTTTTTAACAGGGCTAATTTCTAAATATAAGAAGTCAACTTTGATGGGATTATTTACCTTGCACTGTAGCTCCAAAAATACCTTCTTTCACTCAAGTTGTTTGAATTCCATAATAGGGATTTTTACCCTATAAGGCAGGTAAGAAACTCTCGTCTGCCTGCCACTGCCAAATTTCCCATTATTAAATTAAAATATCTCCCAAAAAGTGTGACTTGCATTAAAATTAGCCCCCTTTGATAAAGTGCGACTTGCATGGGTGAATAAACCTCTTTGGTGGGAAATGTTAGCCTTCCAGGCACGTAGAAAATTCTCATCGGTGCTTTAAGTGATTTTTCTTTATTTTATAATGGGAAATTTCACCCTGCAAGGCAAGTAAGAAATTATTGCCTGCCTGCCACCTCTAATTTTCCCATCGCAGCTTAAGTGACTTTGACTTCGTGGGAAAAAGTACCCTGTAAGGTAGGTAAGAAATTCCCACCTGCTTGCAGCTACCAAAAATCCCATTGCAGCTTACACTCATCAATTCCTTCTGGTGCTGTGTCAGTAGATGATCTCTAGATGCTTCAGGAAATTAAATAGACTATAGCAATGAAGGAATTGACCTAGGGGAATTTCATAGAGAAACTAAGGAGAAAACAAGAGAAAAATGTAAAAGAAATAAATAAAAGAGGAAAACGTTGCCAGAAGTTGCAGATAATGCCCTTAATTCATTACTGGTGAAACCCTAATGAGATGAGTGAATAATGGCATGCAAAACTTCAACAAGATTCAATCGGAGCATAATTTACTTCAAACGAGGCACTATTTATTCATTAAATAATTAAATAAAAATTTCTCGCAAATAAAACTTGGCGGAGGGATAAAATGAGTTTAGGCATCTGGGTATTTGTCGAAATTGGCTCATATGATTCATTGGGAATATCCTAACATAATACAAACATCTTCTTACAATAAAAAACACAAAAAAACTATTATTTTAAAAGAACGATTTTTTTTTAAATGGGTAGTCTCAGATTTCAGGGTGAAATCTGGAAACACCAATGATCCCCTTATGACACATCCTAACAATGGTAAGTTAGGCCCCAACAACTCAAAAAGGGTATCCTGATAGGAAACAATGATCATGAAGCTTCGAATTCGTAAAACCCATCGGTTTCACCTCCATTGGATGGTCACCAAGCTATTAAGATCATAGGTTTTCAACTGTAAATTTAGAGATAAAATAGATAAGGGTAAGGTCGAGGAGGTGTACTTGTTAATAGTCGAAGAGGTTGTGTGCACATGTATAATGTTATCCAAAACTGATTATAGAGAGATTCCCCTTGGCTAGGAGGAATGACATGTAAGAAACACAATAAGACCACAAAATAACATTAACAATATAGGTTAGTGGACTGCTTAGCGAGAACTAGATCTGGGAAGTGAGGTGCTTTCTAGAAGGCTATCAATTCACTTTCAAATATAATTTAATGCAAAAAATAACATGAAATAAGGAAATCATACTATAGTTGATAAGATTTAGGTATCTCTTATAACATACAATAAGTGAATTTAATCTAACAGGCAAGGTTATAATTAAATACAGATGGTTGGTAGGTTGGTTTAGGTCTATAGGTATGTTAGGGGTTATAGGTGAGGTCTAAGTGAAGTTTGGTAATATTCTAGGCTGTTTGGGAGAAGTTATGAGCTTTTTGGTTTTGAATATATTACCAGTCTCAGATACCGATGCCACTTAAGCGATCGATGCTGACTACTGGTACGGGACCGAGGCTTGGCTAACCAGTGTCGGTAGGAGTAATTTGGCAATAATATTAAAAACAAGGTTTTGGGAACTCTCTATGATTGCAAAAAGAGTCAAGGGAATTTAGATGGCGTTGTGGAATTATTATAAGAGCTCAGAGATGATTAGGTTGGTTTTTGGGTGAGGTAGGAAGAATAAATGGTCAGATGGTCTGACGAAGGAACAATGGGAGAAATCCGGGTAAGATAGAATAAGGAATGAAATAGATAGCTGATAAAAAACTAATCTATTAAAAATGACAAGGAATAATACTTACATGTAGAATGCAACTAGAAAGTACGTGGTGGTGGTGGTTGTAGGGGAAGGTAATCCCAAACTAGTACAGTAGCGGTAGGATGGCACGGTGCTTCCTTGTGTGTGCACTGGGGCTCTGGATGAACATGTGGATGAACTATATGGAGTCTGAATGCTGTGAGAGCCTCTTGATCGTTGCAAGATCACCAAAAGAAAATAAGTCAAATTTCCAACTTGAGCTAAGAGTTATAAACTATTATTTAAAGGTAACTAGTGGTGGTCAGGTGACTGGCACCGACTAAGGGACAACTGACGTCGGTTAAGGAGAATTGGTCTAACTTTCCCAAAATAGGTTTTTTCTCCCAAATTTGGCATGGTATTTGGCTTAGTCCAGGCCTGGAGTGTTGAATGGCGTAAATTAGAGTGTGGAATCAGTTAGAGGATTAATAGGTCATGAATAGTTAGGGTTGGAAAGAGTCATAGTTGGTTAGGATAAGTGGGGACTTGGTCTAGGTTCATTAATAGGCTACGAATAAGTCTAGGATGAGTTGGAAAGGTGAGATGGGCTTAATGAAATGGATATTAGTTTTAACTAAGGTAATTAAAATAATAATGGTGTGAGGATGAGGATTAATTTAATTATGGGTAATTAAATTAATATTAATGTGTAGAAGGGGTCATGGCTAGGTGTATGTGTCTAATTACTTAATTGAAAGGGGGCTAGAGGTATTGTGACCCAAATTTGGTGTCTACATTTGCCCCTTTTTGTTGCGTAGCTTGTATTGATAAGTGATGCGGATAAAAACATAAGTGGTTACCCCAAGTATGGGTGAAAGTTAGGTCACCCTAAGTATGGGTGGAAGTGAGATTGTCCCAAGTATGGCTGGAGGTGATCCCCCTCAAATTGGGAACTGAAGAAGTAAGAGGCTGAATCGGTGATGGGTTTGATAAAGTGGTAGGTGAGGTGAAACTAAAATAGATGAGGTGTGGGAACATGCAATGGTGATATGGGTGTAGGTAATAGATGAGGGAATTCAAATGCATGCACACATATAAAATGAGACAAGGCACTAGGCTGAACATATTACAAACTCTACATTTTCAAAGGTTGATAGTTTATCCAAATAAGGTTGATGTGGTCTAGGTATCCAAGGTATAGGATATGGTCCAGGAAACACAATTAGGCTAGGTGTAGGAATGGGCATTAGGTGGGTTCCAAAGTACCAAAATGTTTAATCTAGTCAAGATAAACATCACATCATAAGGTAAGCCTAGTTCTGTAGGATAAACAACATGAGTAGCATCATCATAAGGTATAATGAGTAGGTGAATTTGAGTATCTAATGGGCAGGTTCAGACTGAGTGTATATGTGAGGCTATGGGTAAGGCTGAGGTATATGTAAAAACATGTCCTAAATGATATTGAGGTTAGGTGTGAGGTAATAAGGTGATTAGGTGGGGTTATAAGGTTGGGGTGAGGCTTGGGTAGCAAGAAATTGGCATCTGGCATCAAAATTTTGGGTAAATTAGGCATAAGTGTTTTGGTAAGGTGACCGACATAGATTGAGGATGAATCAACGCCAGTAAGAGGTAACTGATGCCGGTTTGATAGGGCATGAGACTGACGTTGGTCAAGTCGATTCGGGGATAAAAAATTAAAAATCCACGTAAAACGGATTCATTCGTGACTTTCTAATTTTGGAAAATGACAGAGAGAGAATTTTTTTGAGAAAAACCACAAGGTGAGCTTGAAGGCTGAGTTGGTAAGGTATTAGTAGCTGATAGGAGTGTAGTGGACAGTATCACAAGATCGATACGAGTGATTCGATTAGTGGAGGGTTAAGAGTTTGATTTAGTCATGGCGAAGGCAGGAGAGGGTGCAAGAGGACCTCCAGTTTAGAGACCGGACATCCCATCGAGGAGATGTGATGAGTAGAGGCAGGATTTGATTGCCATTGGTGTTTTTGATTAAAACTAAAGTAGAAAAATGTAAACTTTGGGTTGTAAAATGAATTTGAAATTTTGTTGAAAATTGGGTATGGGAAGGGTGAAATCTAGTATAATTAGGTGATAAAATGAATTTAGGTGTAATTTGGGGTAGGGTTTTAGGTATTTTTGTTAATTTTTTACAAAATGGGGGTGTCAGGGTTTGGCCCTAGGGCTGAATCAGTGACCGACGCCTGTCGAGGTTCGGCCAACGTCGGTATGGCTAAATGGGGACTGGTACTGGTTAGGGTGATTGATGTCGGTTACTGTTAAAAGTGGATAAGGTCTAAAAAATATGTGGGTTGGGATGAAAAAATAGAGAAGAGTAGGTGTAGATGGACTAGGGGTGTAGAACAAAAGGACTGGGTTTATTTAGAGTTAATGTAGGAACAAATGGGTGGGTTTAGGTGAAAGTTGGGTAAATCAGTGAAGGAGTGAAAATAATGAATTTGAATAAGTGTGAATATTTAGACAAGGTAGAATATATGGTAGGCAAGTGAATTGGGTAGAATAGAATAAATGATCACAAGGGGTAGTTGATTTAAAAGTTTAAATGGTAATGATGCAGGCGCATTGGCAGTTGACTATGCAAGACAAGGTACCACCGCTTTTTGTTTATATGCGGCCAAATGTTACAAATGATGAGTGGTTACATATGCAAGATGTTGGGCTTGGCACTGTGAGGTAATACCGACACATCGTACGAGATCACAGTTTGATGGTAGCTCTCATTGATAGATGGGACGTAATGACCAACACTTTTATTTATCTACTGGCAAGATGACAATCACGCTGGAGGATATCTATAGAATTTTGAGGCTATCGATTGTTGGAGAGCTAATTTATCATATTTCTGAAGAGGCGTCAGTTGATCCTATAGTGACAGTATTTGGTGAGATGATGATTGACTTGAGATATAAAAGTGCTAGCATAAGTTACGGGGATATGTACACTACACATCCTTAGGAGACCAGATTCATAGTTTTGATGATGGTAGCAGTGGGATGATATGCTCTCCCTGATTTAGAGGGTGGGAGATTTCCTCAGGCCTTGATGGGTGTCTCAGAGGATAAGATAGAGGAGCGAGTGTGATTTTCTTGGGAGCTAACCTATTTGGTACAGTTGTATAGAGAGTTGTGGGTGTATCGGAGGATTCAGTGATTTGGTATCTGTTGCACTTATCTACTGCATTGTTGAGCATATGAGCACATGGTATGTGTGTTCCCACAGAGACTTCAATGATAGGATTGTCACATGGGGGTGTACAGGGATGGATATACATGGTGGTGCCAGTAGGGGCACATTCATGAGTGTAGGAGGCATCACGAGATGTGAAATACTATCGACATATGTTAGAGGGCTTATCAGGACTTGATATTCTATGAAGACTGTATGTTGATTTTCCTTCATATGGGGGCATGGTATAGGAGATGGTAGGGTTACAATTGATCATGTGGATACAGGGATGGAGAGTTGGGGAGCATGATATGAATCTCATTGACCGATTCTGATGCTATTTTGGGATTTTGCAGTATGTTCCTCCACCATTTCCATAGTAGCACCAGGATGACGTGGAGAGACCATTATCTCTTCCTCATCTAGTAGATATAACATGACAAGAGGAACAGGTTGTAGAATAACAGATTGATGATGCTAGTATTACTAATGGATACAAGCATTGGTGGATAGCCCATCTACAGGCATAACCACTGAGGCCAGGCTAACCAGAATTGGCCAGAGTCATAATGTAGAGGGATGCATTACATGGATAGGTGACTGCTTTACAGTTATAGTTCACATAGTGTAATATCCACTTTTTGTCACTTCGTCTCTAGATTTTTTTAATTAACTTTATGCAGCTGATTTAAATACCCATATATTTAAATATACATAAACCTTAATACCATCCATTTCCAATAACTGCCATAAACCATGTGAAACTGTATGAGAGAATATTGAACCTACTCATTCTCCCTCAATGCTCTATATGAGCACTTACATGAATTGTGTCCTTTGGTTCTCCTTTGTCAAGCAATGATATATAAGTGAAGGCTCTTAAGTTTTTACCTGGGTTCCACCTATGGAATCCATAAGCATCTGACAGCTTAGATTAAAGGGAAATCTCGACAGTGTAATCAACAGCTTACAACACTTTGTGTAAAGTTTTTGAGTCATGTATACCATGCTCTATTCCATGCCGACACACTCGTCATATGGAAATTTGTCATTTATCCTTACTCACTTATTCAGTTATATGGATTCACAAATGTTCATGCTGTAAACAGCTACAAGTCTTAAATGAGGTAGAAACTAGTTTAACCTTCACGAAGACGTACCTCTATGTAATCTTGTGATGCATATGGAAAGAAAAGTGTTCTCGTAACAATTCCCCTTGTTACTCTCCCACATATCTACCCGTAGCCATCATAGGTTGATATAAGGATGCATACCCATGAGTTCCAACTTATCTTGTAACTCTATCAAGGTTTGTACTTAGGGCAACACCATACTACAATCTAGTCTCTTGATGAGACAACTCATTACAAATGCTAAACGACATTATCCTAATGGTGACAATCGACACCATAGAGATACAACTGTGTAGTATATGCAGTGAGTTCACCCACCTAGAATCCTATATTAGTGCATAGTGTTTAATTTTTTTAAGGTAATCATTATAGAACAACCTAGGACTTACAACACCCTCTCTATGAATGGGTCATACCTTAGGTTAGGATTGAGTTGATCCTCGGGTCCCCAATCTCTATAACATTTTAATTACCTTTCAATATCTCATACCTATGTTAACCATTGATGGAAACAATACTATCAATGTCAATGACTAATATTACAGTCTCAAACTGTCCCATCTTTAACATTTAGACTAATGCTTCTTATTTCATAATTCTAGGGGTATGTACTTACATGAAGCTAATTAATTAGGTATCATTCATTCCTTGAATTAAGTGCCATAGACTATCAATGCTAATCCTCTTTTCAGTTTAAGCACATTACTTTTCTTAATTACAGCTCAATAAAGAGCATTCATTTATTTTACTATCTCCAACAAGTAAGATATATTTGGGGTGTCCAGCATGATAGGTTTGATGAACAACCAACCCATTTAACTTTCCTTGTCATAGCCCTTTTAAAATACCGCTCATTAATTCTCTTTAGAGATAATATCAGTATTGACTAGGGATGAGATTTTAATACTATGTTCTTTTAACTTAGTACCCATGTTTCCATATTAGTTCCATTGCATCCGACATGCTTATGTACTCATAATGATGCATCATGGGACAACCCCTAAATAAAAACATTTCATCTCATTGAGCAAAATATTTCATAACTCAATTTATCACAATTATGCAATTCCCGAATAATGGAACCCTACTAAATATATTTCCATATTAGATTAACATAATCCATTCCTCTTATTGCTTCTATGTGTCATCCATGCATAGGAATTAATGTTGATTTCACTTCGAAAACAATATCACATTTTCATTTCTTTTCTATGAGCTAGAATAACCTGAGTTTATAAAACAGTCATAGCACATAAGTTCCTGATTATCATAACCCTACCATAGTTCCATGATAATCCAGATGCTTACTTAGAAGCTTCCATTAAGATTAGATAGTCATATTTCTAGATATCTTTGACTGGTGGAGTACACCCTATACAAAACCTTTGGAGAACTTAACACAACTTTACAAGTAGGTTGATATATCGCATTATGTAATGAAGCAGTTATCCAATAGAAACCTTAACTATTTCCAAGTATGCTTAATGTATGGTTCGTTAGATCATGATATTCTTAGGAAACATTCCACTCATAGCTCCTTATATGTTCCCTAGCATTCACACATATGTTGTGTACTAGTAATTACTATGTATTTAAGACTAATGCTTAATACGATAGTGACAAAGATACTAATAACGTATCTTGATAAATTTACGGTTCTTAACTCATTATTTGCCAATCAATCACTTATAAGACAATATATTGCAACAGAGAATCTTTCTTAATTTCATTGAAGAGATAAGTAAAATTCATGTCTATAAGCATGATCAAAGTCTTTCATTTTAATGAATAATACAAAGACATTAAATAACAAGGCCTTTCCCGATTCTAAGGAGAAGTAATTTATATAAGAACATTCCAATCGGTTATATCTTTAACTTTCTTGGATTAGAATAATATATAAAACTAAATACTTCACTCTTTATCCATGACATTTATCTGCAAAATTGTTAGCATGAGTCAGTTCACAGGAACTGAGCATGATAAGCCTCGACTCATCATAATAAAATACTCTACTTAATTATTTCATAAAAAGAACTCATATTATTTTAATGAATTAATAATGCAGAACTTAAGAAGATAACAGTTCTTTCTATAGTATGTCAAGAGAGAGCACTTTCATGAGCCAAGAAAGAAATCAGTTTCAAACTTACGTTTCAATACAACTATTTCAGTCACTCAGAATAGCCATCTAAATTATAAGGTACTTGATAATCATAAGTGATCAAAAGACTATTTGAAAGACTATTAAGATTCCACAAATGCAATCCCATATTTGCATGCCTGGAATCATTTTTACTCATTGATTAAGTAACCATAAATATAACAAGATTCACATTCAAGCAATCTCTCCAATATTCTTAACAGATCCAATCAAGGATTTCACAATACCATGATAGGTCAAAAGCTCTAAGTAGTCAGGTTATGACTCAAGCATTTTTATTACAAGGAAGATAATCAATGTTTACCCTACATGAGGATAATGGAATCAAAGCATCATGCAAGTAACGAACAAGATAAATGCAAACAACAAGTCACCTAGCCAATTCATACCTTGACTCTAAGATTTAATTGACCATTCCAAGCTTAGGTGAAGGGAAACATAACACCACAGCTTAGTTTGGTTATTAAGCTTATTAAGACCCCATAAACAAAATAATTTTATAACAGTCCCTAAGATAACAATTTATCATGTATTCATAATGAAAAGGAGTCGTGATAAACACGACTGAAGAAATCTAACTATCCCAACAGGACATTCAGTTTTCCATAGCAACATTCAAATAATAATGTGCCATTATTCCATAATGAGGCAAGGATACTATCCTATCAATAAATTGATCTACTAACCTATTTTACTGAAAGAGGTTAGGTCATACCTACCTAAATCCAAGACACAATCTAACAAAGTTAGTAAGGATCATTTTAAAATGTCATGATGACACTGAACTTACTAAGGTAAATAAAATATAGTTTTCCAAGAGAAAGAGAATCAATTCTAGGTGAACTGGAATACCACAAGATTCCATAAAAATACATCTCACCCATCTATGTGTTATCTCGATCTTAGATCTCAGCTAAATGACAATCCCATATAACATGTCCATAGGAGGAGTATGTTGTTTGTAACGTTATGATCTTAAGTGGGTTTCAACTAAAACTCGTCACATCATATTTTCCAATTAAATATCAAAGTAAGGTCATCAAAACAATTGAGATTTGCTCTGCACTGATTTCAACGAAGGAGTAATAACTATCAATTTTTAACACTCCAGAAGTCAAGAGGATTTCTATCTTGATCAACTTTAATATCCTATCATGCATGATAACTTAAGTCCAAACATAAGAGACATAAAACCAGCTTAAGGTAAAAATGAACAACTCATCAAGAAATCAGCTATACTCATGAAACTGTTCCAAATCGTTTCCCAACCCTTCTAGCAATTGATTAGAAGGTAGTTCAATACCATTAATAAATAATCATTATACCTTCAATATAGATTTTTAAATCCAAGAAGAAGATTCTTAATCGTACTCGACTTTTCTTTCAAACTGAACATAGTATTTCGGGTACAAGCACACAACAAATTCCTAGTTACAGACGGATTTGCAAAAGCACCTAGATGCTAAGAGAGATATAATTTGTCTTTGAGAGGAATCCAAATCAAAATAGAATAAGTCCTCAAAATTTACTGAACTCAAAAAGAGTCGAACACTAACTGAGTTTAGAAGAAGAAAACGAAGGTCAATACAAATAAACAAAGCGGGGTAAACCCGAGCACCTCAACCTGATGAGTAACTAGCTGAATCCAGATTGCAAAAAAATAACTTCAGTTAGCTGTTAGGAGACTCAGCATTCTGTGAAGCCACCATACGAAGCTTGAGGACTAAAACATTAACGTCATTCAAGAAAACCCATTACAGGGTTGAAGATCAAACTTAGTATTTTACTGCAGCTACCTTCATTATCTGTAGATAGATATTATTATTAAATACAATTGTTTGATCTTTAGTACAATTATATACTTAAATTAAAACCAGGTCGGCTAAGCATAACAATACCTCCTATAATAACAACATGATTCCGTAGGAATTGTTTTCCTTAAAAGGAAACATACCAGTTTCGTAAATCTAATGATTACCAGGGCAAGGAAAATCATCTACAGCCAAAAACCCCAAAACACCGATTTCCAGTATTCTGCAGTGTCTTGCAAAATCTATACTAGCCCATAAAGGATGGGTAGAAATTAAAACCAGTTTTACATGGTTTGGTTACCTATTAAATTCTCAACCTTGAATTAAAAATTCAAAACAATACTGGCCTGTCAGGCCAAAACCCAGGGATGATTACGGCTGCAACTTATCATTCATCCCATGAAATACCTAGACATTCCAAACAATCATGTGACTACAAAGATCATGAAACTACAAGAAAACACATAGTTCCATTTTTGCAATGTAGAACTTCTACGAAAAACTTGGAGTGAAGTGAATCTACACCTCAGACCGATTTTCCTTTCCCCAAACCATCCATGCTTTACCTGAGAAATTTACGAGTTTATTGCATATTAAATGCCATTAATGCAGTGGTTGAAGGAGGTTTCCACCAAATTTATCTAACCAGCCATTTTGGTTTCAAGATTTTTAGCAAAATTACCTCCTCACACCATGCAAGTGAATTTAAATTTAGTGGGATTGTAGACACCGAAATCGTGTCGTAATCACCTTGGTCCCCTAGTGTAGTGCTATAATTACTGACCTCATGTACCCCACACATTTTAATTTAAGTACTTTAATTAAATTAATACCATTTACCTCCATATATATTAATTTAATTATTTTAATTAAGTTAATAACGTTTCACCCACACACATATTAATTTAATTATTTATGTTAAATTAATTCACCACCCTCACACACCTATTTAATATAATTGCCTTTATTAAATGCACTTCACCTAGCCAACCCCATCATTTGACCCATTAACCTAAACCCTAAACCAATATCCTAAATAAAACCTAACATTACACCCATTCCCTCACCTCACATTAAACAACCTCCTAAGGTCAGTTTTCACCCCGAGGAAAAGAAGAGATCCTTATCAAATGGTGGAACAACTTCCTAGGCAACTTTTGAACAAACCGAGATACCTCACCTAAACTAATGTCGGTTAACCCTAAACCGACGCCGGTTCACCTAAACTGACGTCAGTTATGTTGGGATGGACCAAAGGCCTATTTAGACCCATTTACAGCTTTGTAATAGGGGTTGATGGTTGGTTGTTCATGGTTGAACCTTCGGCATTGGATTTCCTTAGTGCGAATTTGATCTTTTCAGACATAGCGGCAAAGCAAGGATTGATACGTGATCAGCCAAGATAACCAAGTTCACTGGGACAAAAGTGAAGCCTCTTCACTGTTTCAACCACCCTCCTTACCCAACCATTGTAATATCTTGCCCAATCACCCAAGTGACTTCCTCTTCAGTAACCCCGGACCTTCACAACATACCTATACCTCCTTTGTGATCACCCAACACCTTCCACTAACTCCATTCTCACCTAAAAACCTTTAAAACCCAGACTGTGTGGTTTTACCAGTTCCTGACCTAACCACCATCGGTTCTCCCTAACCATTGCCAGTTACACTCCAACCGCCATCGATTTTATAAAACCGTGGTCGGTCTCTGTGTCA
This sequence comes from Taxus chinensis, assembly GCA_019776745.2. Classification (NCBI taxonomy): domain Eukaryota; kingdom Viridiplantae; phylum Streptophyta; class Pinopsida; order Cupressales; family Taxaceae; genus Taxus; species Taxus chinensis. Next base: position 772,045,569 of record CM034152.1, read on the forward strand.
CCTGATCTCTACCAGAATTACAACCTGTTTATGACATATACCTACTTGAACACCTATTTGACCTTCAGATCTATACCTAACCTAGCCTGTTAGTTCAGATTCACCTATAACCAACATATTTGACCTTTGGATCTCCTTCTATCCTAGCCTATTAGATTAGATCTAGCCTATTGCGTTTGTATGAGATGCCTAAATCATATTAAACTACAGTAGGACAATATTTACTTTATTTTCAACATTGAATTGTTTTAAACAGTGGATTGACAATCATCTAGGAAGTATCACACTTCCAGGATCTAGCACATGCTAGGCAGTCCACTGTATATATTGTTTAACTCTCTTTGGTGGTCTTGTTTTTGTTCTTATACATGTAGTTCCTCCTAGCCAAAAGGAAGGCCTCATAATCACTTCGATTTAGGATTCAGATACGCGTGCATTCAACCTACAACCATCCCGAACCAGGTATTCCTCTTACCACCTTTACCTTATCTATTTCATCAAGTACTTCTTAGAAAAAACTAAGAAATCAGGTGAAACATTTTGGCACATCCAGTGGGACCCATTCGGGCTTCCTTGCATCTTTCTTCATGCCTAGGTGAAAAATTGTGTGTTTGTCTCCCTTCTAATAACATTCACATTAATACTTTCTCCTTGGTAACATTCTCTTCTTTCTACTTGCTTTGAAAGACACATTTCTTTTGGTGTATTTAAAAAGGACCTTCTTATTCTTGTTTTCTACATCTTAGTGAAAGAGCATCCCTCTTCCTGTTCATCTATTGCTGTCATCGAATATCATACTTTTGATTTGGGTTTAAAACAAGTGCACTGCATTCTGATTTAATTCATTAGCTCACATTAATTGTGGGTAACCTATATGTTGGAAGTCATGACCAGCTGATGGTTGACAAACGAATCATAGAAAATCACTTCTATCCTTTTCTCTTTCTCTGAGTCTTACCAAACCACACAAAAATTCAAAATACACACATTCTTAAACAACATCCTACCTGGAAGAAGTTGTAGGTGATCACATGATCATAGTATAGTGGGCACCCAGCTCACTGCTCTATCGAGTCATACTTCAGAGCGAAGCCCGCCCCTGCCATAACATTCCTGAAACCTCACCCTTTAGAATTATTTCTTCGTAGTAAGCCTTCCTCACCAATAAATTCTATTGTTATATTCATAACAGTTAGTCCATACAAATAGCATAAGCTCAACAAATGTAATAGAATAGGAACTCTTGGGATGTTATTTTTTAGTGTTCTACTTGATTTGTGTTTTGAGATGAGAGCTTTCTATCATTATTTTTCTCTTTCCTTGCACACTTCAAATCATAGCCGGTGTATTCTGACTTCATATGAGTGTGCCTGGACCAAATCTACATCATTCTCAGACTTCTGGGTTTGATTCAACACCAAAATTTTAAATAACAACCAATTTCCTTATTCTCTATTTAAATTTCACAGTGAACCGGCTATGGTGGTTATCTCTAACCGGCATCGGTTTAACCTCAATCGACATCAGTCTAAAGTCTACTTGGAAACCCATCCAAAAGACACCTATTTCACTTTTCTGAGCTTTTAAAAGGCTCCTATCACCTTTTCATACTATCGTTATTTCAATCATAGTCACCTTACGTCTCATCCTGCGCAAAAATTTTCACTCTAGGACTATCAGTTAGTAGATTGTTAGTTTTTCATAGTAACCGGACACCAGATTAAACCTAACCAGCATTAGTTTACCCAAATTGGCAGTCAGTCACCCTGTGCTGTTTTACAGCTCACAAGCCGACCTGACTCACTTACTGTTGACTATTTTCCTAGTTTTAGTTGTGTTTTGTCCCATTCAGACATAATACATTCTCACCAAATCAGTTCCTATCCACATGGTGCTAACCCGTAGTCAAGATAGTACCCTCATATTTCACACTAGTCGACTACCGCTTCCACCTAGCCCTTCATCACCTAGCCCTTCATCACCTAGCTCTTCACCACCTATCCTTTCATCACCTGGTCCTTCACCACCTTCCATCTCATCATCCATGGATCCCAATCAACCCATCACCATTCCTATAGGTGATACAGAGTTTACACAATTCCTGGATTGGAATCCCCCTACTCTGAGCCACTACCTCACCCATGCCTCTACTTGAGATGCCTAAGGACAATTGATTTATGGCATTCCCATATCCTTATCTCCATCCCTAATGATCACTTTCCGCCTCATCTCCACCTCCTACCATGGTGACCGCACCTGATTTTATTCCCAGTTGTGTCGTAGTTAGGTCCCACGCCAGCTTTGACCACCGCATCTGCCACCTCTATAGCACCCACAGCCTCCACCATACCTTCATCCACCACCCAAAACACAGCATCATCTGCACCTGTTGTCTCATATATACCATTTACAATGCTACCACCCTTTATGTTGGTAACCTCTACCACATTTCAAAATGTTGTCCCTTTTTATTCCCCAATCTTTACCTCCCATCTCTACTAGGGTCACTACGAGTGTCCCCACCCTCACATACCTACTACCAGCTGCCACCTGTTTCATTGGTCGTTCAGTCCAAATATATGCCCTCTATTTTTGTCTCTGTAATTTCCTACCTCCTTATTCGACACCACCATATTCTAGAATGTCCTATTCTTCATATGTCCCACAACAACCTCCTTTCACTCCCAGGGGTACCCAGTATTCACAACCTAACAATGAGTTTATCAATTTAATGATGGATAAGATGCAGACATTAGAAGCATCTATTTCCGACTCCCACAATTCTATCACCTATGAAGAGATTTGTAATGAGCCTCACCCATCCATTCCCATTCACCCATATCCCGTACACTAGGAGATGCCTAACTTTAACCACTTCAAAAGTAAGGAAGACCCGCAACAGCATTTGTGATCTTTCAAACACGGGTGTTACCTGATTGCCCATGATGACGCTTTGCTTTTGTGAACCTTTCCCATGTCCCTGACTAGTCCTAGCATTGGACTAGTATAGTGGGTTACCTAGACATTCCATCTTCTCATTTAGCCAAATATCCCAAGCCTTCTTGGATCCCTTTCTTGATTAACATCATCAAGAAGATTACCATGGACCGATCTCTATTCCACGCATCAATATGACAATGAATCTGTCACAGATTTTGTCGCTCATTGGCGTAGCCTAATCAACCAACTCACTTTCCAATTACCGCAAACTGAACTCATAGAGCTCTTCAATTGAGCCTGTGCTAGACATATCTCACCTACCTTACAAGTGCAAACCTTTCAAACATTTGATGAGGCTTTCACCATGGCACGTAAGCTCAAAATTTGTGCCATCGAGGAGAAGAAGATACAATTACGAAACAAGAACTCCTCGTTTAAATCACACGATACTTCCTCTTCCTCAAAACCTCAAACAAGTTATTCCAAAGCTAAGGGAACTGACAACATAGTGGTACTTAAGGATGGCCCTACCCATCCATCCCATCATGCTAAACCTTCATCCAATTTTTCATCGGTCCAAGCCTTCCAATTCAAACACGAACAAAAGAAATACACCTCAATTGGGGAACCATATTCATCGGTTTTAGAAAAGCTTATTAAAGCCAATGCCATCACCCTTCCTCCTATAAAACCACATGCTGGTTTTGATCCCTCTCGCCCCATACCAGGTTGGTACAAGGGAAATGACTGCTGTAACTATCACCGTGTAAATGGTCACAGTGACATCAATTGTATCACCTTTAAAAACATTGTTCAAGGAATGCTCGAAAGCGGCGAGTTTGTCCTGGACAACCCAAATGCACCTGCTAATCAAGACCTTCATATTTTCAAGAAACCATTCCTTAACCATTCCCCATCTAATGATCAAACTAGTAATTCCTCACACAACGAAAGTAATACACGTGAGGTACATGTTATCTTTACTAACTTACCACCTATTGCCCAAATATCTCTTATCCCCTCTATCGAGGAAATCCAATCTTGAAATCCTCTACCCGCACCGGAACCTACTTCATCCGTTCCTCTACCCATAGAGGAAAGCCCCTCACCTCCTCATACACCTGCGGAGGAGTCCCTCGTTACCACCAATATCATTTCTCCTTTAGATTCCCTACCCTATGAACCGCTATGAATTGTACCTCCTCCACCCACAGAGGATTACCCATCATCCTCTCCACCTATTCAGGACCCAATAGATTTATCGTTACCACTCGGTGACCATTCCCCAATAGCTACCCAATATCATATGGACCTAATTTTGGTTCTCCTACCTACAGAAGCCGAAGCTAGTGAATTCCCTTTTTCTTAGACTCATTTTACGGGAATCCCCACGCGCTCCACATCTGCCTCATCTACCATAGTGTCATTCTCACATTTGGTGGATTACCTGGATTATGTTGATAGATCTTTACTTTGGGGGAATCTCTTACTCCTGGTTTTGACCCAAATGCAATCATCTTCCACTAACACTTCTACCATTTATCCTAATAAGTTTCAGCAACCCAAACCCAACATGAACATAACTCTCGATACATATTCTATTGCATCATCCTCATCTATACCTGCCTCTCTACCTACTAGCCGACGTATTCTAATGCCATCTCTTGTATCTAAACCCATTAGTGTCCTAGGGGTCACACCTACATCAAACCTTGCACATCCTCCCTATCAAGATACACACTTGACCACATCTTCCCATATACCTATTGAATCAATCCCTCAATGTAAATGAACAACCCAACCTTCTAATCCGCATGTATCGAGCTCACCAACTACACCTTTATCACCTTCACCCCTACCATCTATCTTGGGACATCACCCCTCTACCTTAACAAAAGCTAATCTCTCTAGGGGTAAACCTAAAATTCCCTTGACCCCTTCACTATAGCCTACAACTCTACCTAGGTGAACCTTGCATCCTTCATCACCATCTATAACTTCTTTGCCTCTTATACCACCATTACCTTCTATACCTCCTTCACTACCTATGAAATTTTCTTCCACCTCACCTGTACCTCCCTCTCGACTTTGACCAACACCTACCGCTGCACCTCATTTGTCCCTTTGGGTCACTCGTCCTCTCCCACCATCTGCCTTGCCATCTACATCACGTGCTCCCCCTACACCTCTACCTAAGAACAAGCACCAAAAATTGAAAAAATTGTTAATTTCCAAAGAGGTGGTTAAACCTAGCCCTCTTTCTATTACTGCACCTACACCAAAGAAAGTACAACCCAAATCCAAGACTACATCACCTCAACTACCACCACAATTACCCAATCTTCCAACCAAACCTACTTTCACTTCACATTGTGATCCACTGGTGGGATCATACGCCACCATCTTGGCTAATCTCTTGGAAAGCTCTTCTATCACCCTCCCCCCTCTTAGACCTTACGACCCTCTTAAACCTAAGCAAGAAGGGTTTGATGATACTAAAATTTGCGCTTACCATCGTGTGTCAGGACATGATATTGAGAAATGTAAGGATCTAAAGGCTGCCCTCATGCAATTATGTCCTTCTGACCCCAATTTTGATGATGATGACCTCCTAGATGATGAACCTATTTCACCCTCACCACCTTCTTCACATCTTCCTCTTACACCTATACCACAACCTCCACCCTCACAGCTCATAGAGCCACCCCCAAAATTTGAGATTAACATGCTTCGTATCAGGAAACTTGCCACGCCATCACCCAAATGTCGTTGCACCCAACTCACCTCACATGGATTTTCTCCTGCACTAGGTTTTTTCCCTTCATGTTGTTATACCACTTACCCTACACCTTCTCCATTTTCCAACTTCCCTCAAATCAACATGATACACATCACTACACGTGCTCAGAGGGAGAAGGGAAAATAAAAAGTGACTGACCCACCAACCAATCCTATACCCAACATACCGTCTACACCCATACCTAAGATAACTATCTATGGCCCCACATACCCCATTTCTAATGGGGTCACACATCACACCATGCTCAAACAATTACATCAATCTCCCCTTAAAATGTCCCTATACGACCTCATCTAAACCTCAGAGTCACATCGTCAAGCCCTCATGTAGGTCCTTCAAGCTATTGAATTTTTACCGAATGACCCCACACCTGTAGCATCTATTATCACACCTCATCATGTCACCTCACTCACCAAATTGCCATCTACCTCATCACCTCCTCCTATTCACCAAGTTGATATCCTTAGTTTCTCGGAGGAAGAAATTGTCCCCCACCAAACCGATGACCTAGATCCTACACTTTTTCATCTCCATCCATATTGATAATATACGTGTATGATGTGTTATGATCGATGGGGGCGCTAGCATTAAAATTATTTCCTCTCACACATTCAAACAAATGCACCTACCCAACAACTGCATACATTAACATCTGGTCATGTTGCGTTCATTCAATGATGCTATCACCTCTACACTCGTTACTATCATCCTCCACATTCGTGTGGGGTCCCCGTATTGTTACTAAGTTGTTCTATGTGTTGGAAGGGGAGTTTTAATATAAAAGTTTGCTAGGCAGACCCTAGATTTATGCCATGGGTCGTGTTCCTTCTACTTTGCACCGATGTGTAAAGTTCAAACATGAAGGACATTCCTATACCATTCCAGCTGATCCATCACCTTTCAAAACCTACAACATGCTTTACCGGCCCAATGATGTCCTTGTACCTGTTAAGGCATCTACCTCCTTGCCTACATCTTCTTCGCATACGACCCCATCCACCAGTGTCATTGCAACCTCACCCTCGCCCAAATATTCTATTCCCACCACTACTGTCACTTCTACCAATCACACATTAGCTTCCCAACTAACCGAAACCTCCACTGATCTAACTTCTAATGCATCCTCCATTCTAGCCACCAATATATCAACCAATGATCCCTTGGAAGGTTTTTTTCAATGCCTCACTATGGCGGAGTATCGCCTATACAATGTCAATACATTCCTTACTCCACAAGAGTATGGAAACCTTCACCAACATCCTCACTATGATCACCACATAGGGTGAACGTCTCCTCTATGGTCCTCCCCACCTCCATACCCATCTTACCTATGGAGGACTTGACATTTCCACTTACACACCTAAACCACCATCACAAACCTGACCTTTTTTGGCTGACCTTCAGTTGCTTACTAACTGCCGCTTTGCTCACACTTTCTTACACCGTTGTGCCTGGAAGGGTTTTGGCTTTGGCCTTTATGAGTAAGGTCATCACACTGTTATTTTATGTACCACGTGTAAACAAAATGATCGTAGGGGAATCAATTTTACCAAACTACCTACCAAAAATCCCCGTATTAAACTCATTAAAGACATTGACCTCTCTTCACCTAGCTCTTCACCTACCCCGCCTTCACCACCTTGACCAATGGAGTCAATGGATCCTGAATCTATCCATCCTACCTTTTTTTTTTCCATAAATACCATTTCCTTGGGGCCTTTGACCTATCACTGCGATGACGAGGCTCCTTCCTCTCTTCCTTTCTTGTATCCTGACATGATAGGGGACGATACTCCTTCTATTAATGTCATTCAATGTCAGGATGATGAATCCATACTCACCTACCTTGGTGCTGAAGAATATTATATTCACCGGTTGTTACCTTCTAAGATGTAAACAATGTTGAATGAATCGACTATCGAAGTCAATATTCACACTCAGGACGACCCCCACATTCTCAAGATTGGCCAATCTCTGGATGCTGGTTGAACAAGAAGCCCTCACTTCTTTTCTTAAAAGTCATAGCCATGCTTTTGCTTGGTCCTATGCTGGACATGCCTGGCATTGATCCCACTATCAAGGTCCACAACATTGTAACCATTCCTGATGCCAAACCCATAAAACAAAAGTTGAGGAAAATGCACCCTCGCATTGCTCTTCTTGTCAAAGAAGAATTTCAAAGCCTTCTCTCAGTTTCCTTCATCCTACCCATCGATTCCCCCAATGTATTTTTAACATCGTACCTGTCACTAAGGTGACAGTGGGACTTCACATTTGCACCGATTTCTATGATCTCAACCTTGTCTACCCTAAAGATGATTTTCCTCTGCCTGGTATTGACCAGTTGGTTGACCTTAATGCTGGCCATGAGATGTTATCACTTATGGATGGTTTCTCATGTTATAATCAAATTCTACTCGCTCCAGAGGATCAACACAAAACTGTATTCATTACCCCTTGGGGGATCTTTTGCTATTGATTCATGCCTTTTGGCCTTAAAAATGCTGGTGCCACATATCAGCGTGCTATGACCTACATCTTCTATGATATCATGCATCACATATTGGAAGATTACGTGGATGATCTCTTGGCTAAATATAAATGTCACACCGAGCACCTCACTGTCCTCAAAACCATCTTTGACCGCCTCTTTAAATATTGCATCCTCATTTAACCTAAAAAGTACGTCTTCATGGTTCTCTCAGGAAAGCTCCTGGGGTTTATTGTTTCCCTCCATGGTATAGAAGTTGACCCTGATAAAGTCAAGTCCATTCTAGAAATGCCTCCACCCACTAACCTTAAACAACTCCGTAGCCTGCAAGGTAAATTGCAGTCCATTCACCATTTTATTTCCCAACTCTCTGACCGTTGTCAACCATTTTATCACCTTCTCAAAAAGGATGTCTCTTTCAAATGGGATGACCACTGCCACAACACTTTTGAGGCCCTAAAACAATACCTTCTCCAACCACTCGTACTTATTCCACCTAAAGATGACCAACCCTTCTACCTATACATTTTTGCTACCGATCACTCTCTAGGGGCCATGCTCGCTCATTGTGATGAACAACATGGGGAGCAGATGGTTTACTACATAAGCCATGCCCTTCTGGACTACGAAGCCCAATACACTCACCCTAAAAATTTTTGCTTAGCCTTAGTTTTTGTTGCCACCAAACTTTTCCATTACCTACTCAACCACAAAATCTATGTTGTGACCAACACTAACCCCTTACACTTCATGTATGCTAAACATTACCAAAATCAACGTGCCACATGTTGGCTCATACTCCTTGCTGACCTAGACCTAGAATTCATCCACCAAAAATCTATCAAGGGCCAGGCCATTAGTGATCAACTCGCTGATGCTCCTCTTTTTGGGAACCAATCTTCAAATTTTGATTTCCCTAATGAATCCATTACTAACCTCTCTTTGGATGATGACCCTTACCAAATGACCTTATTCTTCGACGGTTCCAAATGTTAGCATGGGGGTGGTACAGGCATTATCCTCATTCCTCTTGATGGTAAACCCATGCCCTTATCATTCAAACTTGACTTCGAGTGTACCAACAATATCACCGAATACGAAGTGCTCGTATTGGGTCTCCTAACTGCCTATGCCTTAGATGTCAAGTCCATTAATATCTTTGGTGATTCTCAAGTGGTAGTAAACCAAGTCAATGGTGTTTATCAGTGTCATAATGAAATAATTCAAGAATACAAACATTACGTTAGCATCATGTTGACTACCTTTGACGGATATAAAATTCAAACCATTCTATGATCCACCAATAAATTTGCAGATTCCATGGCCTGCCTCGCTTCCCAAATACCCACTTTGCCTAACGATTCAGAGATCTTTGTTACCATAAAGGGCATACCTAGACCATCTTATAAATCTTATTGTGTTAACATCATCCAAACTGCGACGCTAAATACATAGGACCTGAGGTATAAGTAGCTTGCAGACTACCTTTCCCTTTTTATTGCCTCCTGACCTCACACATAATGGAAAACACACCTTTCTCAAGAAGGCCTCTTGTTATGTCATCATGGGTGGCCTCCTCTATAAACGCAGCTTTGACGGTATCCTCTTACGATGCCTCACCAGCTCTGAAATCCCCTATACCATTAAAGAAGTTCATGATTGCATATGCGGAGGTCACTTTAGTGGCCTTGCTGTTGCTAAACACATTCTTCACCTCAACTATTATTGGTTGACCCTCATTCATGATTGTTGTGAATATGTTAAACGTTATGTAAAATGCCAACAACATGCCAATCTTCATCATACACCTAGTCATGCCTTACAGGTCGCTCGTCACCTTTGGCCCTTCTCTCAATGGGGTTTGGATCTTGTCGGAGAGATCAATCCTCACTCTTCCCTAAGACATCAATGGATCATCACCGCTACCAAATATTACACCAAATGGGTTGAAGTCGTACCCCTCATCTCCACTAAAGTTGAGAAAATATGTGAGTTCATCAATCATCAAATTATTTGTCACTTCGGTGTTCCACATCACCTTATCACTGATAACGGTAAGCAATTCAAAAACAAAACTCTACAGAAACTTTGCGACGCATTTGGTATCCATCTTAGCTTCTCCTCACCATATTACCCACAAACCAATGGCCAAGCTGAATCCACCAACAAAACCCTGAACAAAATTCTCATGAAAGTGGTTAATGATACTGGGAAGGATTGACATACGCACATTCCTTTCACTCTTTGGGCATACCGTATTAGTATTCGCACCTCCACTACTGCCACTCCCTTTTCTCTGGTTTATGGTACCGAGGTTGTTTTTCCTCTCGAAGTCCAGATCCCGTCTCTCTGTATCTCTCTTTAAGATATGCTTACTGATGATGACTTTCTCCAAGACCGTTTAGCACAACTTGAGTTATTAGACAAACATTGTCTTCATGCCCTCGACCATCTTCAAGTCTACCAAAAATGCATCAAATGTGTCTATGAAAAACGTGTCCATGAACGCACCTTCAATGTCGGTGATCTCGTCCTCAAGGAAAATCAACACGTAACCAAAGCAGAAAAAAGTAAACGGGGAAAATTTTCTCCTAATTGGCTTAGACCATACATTACAACCCATGACTATGGATCAGTTGCTTATCGATTGTCTTCACTTGATGGTAAGCCCAAACCTGAGCCTCTTAATTCCTTGTATCTTCGACCGTTCTACTGTTGACTTCTAGTCCTACATCACTATTTATCTAGTTCATGCTCATCCCTTAAGCACCATTTACCTTTTTCTTTTCCACACCTCATCTCTAATGACTAAACAAGAATCATGTGATTAACTGTAACCATTTTTCCTTATCTTAAATATGTGCACCATGTCTCTATGCATGGCATGTTTCTCATGGATACTTTTCATCTTCTTTTAGATGAGATCCTATGGTTGTTCACCCTTGCCTTCTCAACAAGAACCAAATGCTTCATTATAGTCTCGTCCATGACTTAAAAGCCAAAAAAGAGAAAAGATGAATCCCTCAAAAGGACATCTTCCCCCTTCAATTGTCGCTATAAATAGATTGCTCCCTTGAAGGACAGCTATAAAAAGCTCACGGCTCTCAACATAGTCTTTCCAAAAAGAGGACTATTTTTCTCAAAAATCAAAATTTTGAGCTTCCCGTATGGATCAGCTTTGTGAAGACCTCAAGGAGACATATACTCATCCTATATAGACTTCCCACATCGATCAGTCTATCTAAAAAGTCAAAAAAAAAAGAGAAAAAAGAAAAAGAAAAGTAACCTTTTTCGTCATGGACTTGCCTATTGTGATCTTGGCTCTGTTGCCCAAGGCATTTTACCTCCCATTTTATGACCCACTTACCTTCACCTCCTTACCCATTTTCTTTTCACCTCATACTGCCTCAAGGGACCTTCCGTACTTATGACATTTGGTGATTCTGCGACTATTCTTCACCTTTAGAGTAATCAATCGTGTAATGTCTTTAGGGTCTTACGTTCAATAGCCTATCTATAGATGTGTTTCATACGTTTTGATCCTTACCAATTGGGTGGATTTCTTGCCCCCTCTTATCTTTTCTCTTCTTCATTACCTTTTAATCTTCCTATATAGGACTAGACCCTCGATACCTGTCTTTTGGGATTTTCTTCTCACACCTCAATCGACTTAAAATCACCCATACCTATTTACCTATATTTCACCTAACCTAATCGACATTGACCTAATCATACCTATGACTTGGAATCAACACTACCTATCAGCCTAAAATCACCTTTACCTATCTACCCAAACATTACCTAATCATACCCATGGCCTAGAATCAACACTACCTATCTACCTATTCTCCACCTAACCTAATCGACCTTGACCTAATCATACCTATGACCTCAAATCCAACCTAACTATCAACATCAATGCCTATTCCTTCATCTTCTCATATTCTTCCCTAGCTTATGGGAGAACTACATCGGTCTGAGGTCCCTTTTCGTTGGGACTATGTAGGCAGCACTTCCAGGGCATGGGGCCCTGGAGGTTTAGCTCGACCACTCTTTACCCTCACCATTTTCTCTACCTAGACATACCTACCTGGACCACTTTACCTTCTTCTCTGGCCCTCCACCTTCTTTAACCTCACCTTGTTAGCCGATTGGAGTCTCCTTATTGTACCCCTACCTTGGCCTTACTCGTGCTGTGACCTATCTCCCTAGACCCGGGAACCTGTTTGTGACCTTTGACATCATGTGTTTGCTATACCTTGCGACACAGTTACCTGTATTGTTTGACCTAATGACCTTACCTAGCCTATTTGACCATTTATCCTGACCCTACCTTTGGTGTACCAAAACATACTTAAATGTTCTTACACCTAACCTACGTTGTGCTTCCTGACCTTATCCTATACCTTAGATACCAGAATCACTTCAACCTTGTTTAGAAAAACCTATCGACCTTAGACAATGTAGAGTTTGCATGATCTTCAACCTGGTACCGTGTCACAGTTTATATGTATGTGTGTGTTCAACTGCCACTACCATTGACCTTGGCCCGTTTTCCTATTTACCGATATGCCCGATTTTACCTTTACGCCTTTCCCCATTTTTCATCATTGTACTTTTCATCCACTTTTATCAAACCACTTGCTGATTCACCCTGTCACCTCATCAATTCTTGGTTTGAGGGGGGATCACTCTCATTCCCACTTGGGGTAACCACACTCTATTCTTGTTCACATCGCTTATCAATACAAGCTACGTAACAAGAAGGGGCAAAATGTAGATACTGAAATTGTGTCGTAATCACCTTGGTCCCCTAGCGCAGCCATATAATTGCTGACCTCCTGTACCCCACACATTTTAATTTAATTACTTTAATTAAATTAATACCATTTACCTCCATATATATTAATTTAATTATTTTATTTAAGTTAATAACCTTTCACCCATACACATATTAATTTAATTATTTACATTAAATTAATTCACCACCCTCACACACCTATTTAATATAATTGCCTTTATTAAATGCACTTCACCTAACCACCCCCATCAGTTGACCCATTAACCTAAACCCTAAACCAATATCCTAAATAAAACCTAACATTACACCCATTCCCTCACCTCACATTAAACAACCTCCTAAGGTCGGTTTTCACCCCGAGGAAAAGAAGAGATCCTTATCAAATGGTGTAACAACTTCCTAGGAAAATTTTGAACAAACCAAAATACCTCACCTAAACTGATGCCGGTTAACCCTAAATCGACACTGGTTATGCTGTGATGGACCAAAGGCCTATTTAGACCCATTTACAACTCTATAATAGGGGTTGATGGTTAGTCGTTCGTGGTTGAACCTTCGGCATTGGATTTCCTTAGCATGAATTTGACCTTTTTAGACGTAGCAGCAAAGCAAGGATTGATCTGTGATTAGCCAAGATAACCAAGTTCATTGGGACAATAGTGAAGCCTCTTCACTATTTCAGCCACCCTCCTTAAGTAACCATTGTAATATCTTGCCCAATCACCCATGTGACTTCCTCTTCAGTAACCCCAGACCTTTAAAACATACCTATATCTCCTCTGTGATCACCCAAAACCTTCCACTAACTCCATTCTTGCCTAAAAACCTTTAAAACCTAGACTATGTGATTTTACCAGTTCCTGACCTAACCACCGTCGGTTCTCCCTAACCATCGCCGGTTACACTCCAACTGCCATCGGTTTTATAAAACCTTGGTCGGTCTCTATGTCACCTGATCTCTACCAGAATTACAACATGTTTCTGACATATACCTACTTTAACACCTATTTGACCTTCAGATCTATACCTAACCTAGCATGTTAGTTCAGATTCACCTATAACCAACCTACTTGACCTCTGGATCTCCTTCTAGCCTAGCCTATTAGATTAGATCTAGCCTATTACATTTGTATGAGATGCCTAAATCATATTAAACTACAGTCGGACAATATTTACTTTATTTTCAGCATTGAATTGTTTTAAACAGTGGACTGACAGCCATCTAGGAAGTATCACACTTCCAGGATCTAGCACATGCTAGGTAGTCCACTGCATATATTTTTTAACTCACTTTGGTGGTCTTGTTCTGGTTCTTATACAGGTAGTTCCTCCTAGCCAAAATGAAGGCCTCACAATCACTTCGATTCAGGATTTAGATACACGTGCATACAACCTACAACCATCCCGAAGCAGGGTATTCCCTCTTACCACCTTTACCTTATCTGTTTCATCAAGTACTTCTTGGAAAAACTAAGAAATCAGGTGAAACAGGGATTAATAAATAAAACAATAAAAAATTCAGTACAAAAAATATTGGCGTGGTGGCGTGCCAACTCATCACTTTTATTCAATTTGAAAAACATTAGATTGTATAAAATTACTTAAGAGGCCAAACAATACTCTATGAAATGATAATCTGATGTTCTTCTTTTTCATAACTTAAGGGATACACATCATTGGTATATATTTATATTTTATAACCTTTCAAAATAGCTAGAATAATTACCACTTCTAGCTTCTCATACAATAGATTCTCGTGCTAGGTTAAGGACTATACCATAAGATTAGATTGTCCTTCCCTGATTACACTAGTTAATACCTCACCAGTACTAGTTGTTTAACTACTTCAAACTTTATATATATATATATATATATATATATATATATATATATATATATATATATTCATATATATGGATGTATATATCTATAACATCAGTGTTGATCGAGCAATTTTGCTCATGTATACTTCATGGGAGTTGATTCCCTAATTCTCAAATAACTAATTCCTTTCCTAACAATTGAAGTCCTTCCAATAAAATAATATCATGCCAGTATTAGCCATTAGATGGGGTAGACTTATCAGATGGTTGGATCAAGAGCAATTATTATTCAACAAGAAGTCTTATTCACATTCCAATTTTGGTTGTCAAGTGAACTATCAAAATTTTCAAAGCCTCAACATAACTTAGTTATAAAAACTATAATGTTAACAATTTAATAGAGATAAGCAACAACATCGCAAATCATTTTCAATGCTTAAATTTACACCAAGGATCTTTTATGACATACAACATTACAAATGACATAATGTCGCCTTAGTGAAAATAGTTCATCACTAAAGATAGATCCCCGGATTAGCAGGGTTCTTATCTAAGGATATTATCCTTAGCTTATTCACGATACTGATATCACATGTTTATATCAAGTTTTCATTTAATTTTTGATACACAAGGGTGAAAACAACATAGGATAAAACGATTTGTCTTATCATTCCTTTAACCACAGTAATGAAAGTATGGGGGCATTAAATACCTCCCCTCTTAAAAGAATCATCGGTCCCGATGATGTGGTCCTTATCAAATGAAATCAAATAATTCCACATAGGATATAAGAATAATTTCTGCATAATAGCTACTATTCCCCTAGAAGTTTATGGTTTTTAGATTCAAAAATTTAAAATTCAGTAGTTGTATCAGCCTGTCAGGCTGTAAATAGTCATGAGGTCTGAATTATGTGATGATTACTTCACTAGAGTAAATCATTTTTTGTACAATATACATGTTTAATATAAAGAGGATATAGTTAAAACAAGATTACCTGGTACCTTTTAAGGAAGAACTATCCCTTTCCTCTAGGATTACAGCATGTGGATCTGTGGTAGCTCATTCAGACAGATCACTTTCCTCGGCTCTGTTAAAGACTTTTTGATTTGAGGTTCCAAAACTTTACAGCATTAGGTCAAAAAGATAAGGTACCAACATTCATTTGTTCAAATGAACTTGAAAATTTCTTATTTCAGTTATCAACTAACTCAACATGTTTTTACACTTTTTATCTCCTATAACTGGTCCAAACAAAGAATGTTGTCAATGTGGTTATCCAAACTTACGGATCTACCAAATTTGTTTATTTAAGAAAATTCTTACAAATATTAACTCATGAATGAGTATTTTCAACACATTTTCTTGACCTCAAGCAAGAGGTTTAAAACTTTACAGATGTTTGAGAAAACTAGCTTACCAAAACCTCTCAAAGTATTTAAGTAACAAAGTTACCTTATTAGATATAGACTTCGACATCCCTAATTTTTTATTTTTTTTATTCCATTGTTAAACCTCCTTAGTGAATTCACAGAATTTGATACTTGATCCTAATATTACCAAGGTCATGCACACATTCCACTTGGTTTGCATGAGGGTTTCAAATAAGTAGTGTATTTTTTTGTAAAATCTTTTACCTTAATACTTAGAAGTATGCAAATGACTTACTTATGTTATTCAACGACTTGCTAAATTCTCTTGGAAGCTCAAAATAGTCCTCCCAACTTACAAGTCGTCGTATCTTTTCCCAACATAATATAAAGCATATGAGTTAAGTCTAAAACTCTATGGGCTCAAAGCACCATGCAGAGTTACATAAAAAAATGTCACAAGAGAGGGATTTCGCAATACATCCCTTGATCTTGAACTTGCACATTTCTATAGTAGGGTTCATATTAGTGGAAGTATGAATTTTCGCTTATCTGGGTTCAACTAAAAATACTGGAATTAACCACAAAACCCATGAAAGTTCACAGTAATTCATAAACTAGAATTTCCACATAGTCACAACACATCATGATAGGTGAACAGAAGGGGAAAATCATGTCGTGATAGATAAGATAAAATAAATCTTGTCTTGTGAGATATAAGATATTATCAGAAGCTAAATATAACCTCATATGATCTATTATTTTAGATGAATTGGCCCAGAACAAACCATCATCAAATCCTTTTGAGTATATTAAGTGATAGCTTTCCAATCTCCCAGGTTCAAACCTGAGATCCTCCTTACAACGTGATGATACTCCCAAAAACTTTGGGGTACTTGAGTAATACAACCCATAAGTAACATATACCAAAATAAATATACACATAACACCCACTGTTAAGAGTCAATAGACAATATAAATATTTTCAGTTTCTTGGAATTGAAAGATTAATTATCAAATATTTTGACATAATATAGAACAATCACTCAAATCAATGCTACCTAACTAGACATAAGCTGGAAATTGAGCATTTTTATTCCATATGCCAAAAAAGAGTTAGGCTTCACAATTGTTGGAACGCTTTTCATCGGATACAACGATTCCATATTTTCTTCCTTTTTAGTATTAAAGAATACTAATCTCATGGATCTCTTCACAATTTTCTACGTATCCTACTAGGGATACATATTCTTTTCCCCCTACTTTCTACTCTTACAGCATGCTTCATCATCTGATGTTTGTTCCTCTTCTTTAAAGGACATTGGTTGGCATAATTCCCCATTGCCACATGTGAAACACCCACCAGCAGGTCCTGATTTACTACTTTCAACTTTGCCATTTGCAACAGTATTATGCTTTTTTCCTATAGGGTCATTACTGCCAATTTATTTGCAAATTTATTTTTGGCAAAGCACATTTTCTTGCTATGCTTTTTTCCACCAGATTTTTCTTAGGAATTCCGAGATGAAGAATAATTATCATTATTATGACTCTTTTCATTTTTTATGAGAGGGAATATCTAACAGATTTGGTTTTAGCCCCACTAGCCTTTCCAAATTTCATCTTTTCGGAAGAAGATCCAAGTTTATCCAATGCTTCCCCCAATTCTAGGTTTTAGTTTGTCTTTGGATTGGTAAGTCCAAAACTTTCCACAAATGATCAGTTCATCATTTAAACAATGCTCCTATTGTTCATTAGTAACAGACTTAAGTTTTCCTTTATCCAACTTATCATTCTCACCCATCACTAGCTCGCTTGAAGGCATCCTATCTGGTTTCGGGTACATTGAAGGATTGCCAGAATTTTTTCTAACTTTTTGCACCGTTGAAACCGCATCAAAATCAGACCCAATTCTTTCTTCTTAGTGCATCCTTCCCATTTCCATTTTATTTCTGAAAACAAAATAAATTTTTTAATTAGCGTAAGGACCCAATTAAGTCCAAGAGTTGTAACCCTTCAGCTCTGATACAAAAATGTAATATCCACTTTTTTGTCACTTTGTCTCTAGAATTTTTTTTTAATTAACTGTATGCAGCTGATTTAAATACCCATATATTTAAATCTACATAAACGTTATTGCCATCCATTTCTGATAACTGCCATGAACCATGTACAGCTGTATGAGAGAATACTGAACCTAAACGTTCTCCCTCAATGCTCTATATGAGCCCCTTACACGAACTGTGTCCTTTGGTTCTCCTTTTCCAAGGGATGATATATAAGTGAAGGCTCTTAAGTGTTTACCTGGGTTCCACCTATGGAATCCACAGGAATATGACAACTTAGATTAAAGGGAAATTATCGATAGTGTAATCAACAGCTTACACCACTTTGCACAAAGTTTCTGAGTCATGTATAATATGCTCCATTCCATGACGACACACTCGTCATATGGAAATTTGTCATTTCTCCTTAGTCACTTATTCAGTTATATGGATTCACAAATGTTCATGCTGTAAATAGCTACATGTCTTGAATGAGGTACAAACCAGTTTAATCTGCATGAAGACATACCTCTATGTCATCATATGATTCCTATGGGAAGAAAAGTGTTCTCATAACAATTACCCCTTGTTACTCACCCACATATCTACTCGTAGCCATCATAGGTTGATATAAGGATGCGTACCCTGGAGGTCCAACTTGTCTTGTAACTCTATCAAGGTTTGTACTTAGGAAAACACCACACTACAATCCAATATCTTGATGAGACAACTCATTACATATGCTAAACGACATTATCCTAATGGTGAGAATCGACACCATAGAGATATGACTGTGTAGTATATGCAGTTTGTTCACCCACCTAGAATCCTATATTAGTGCATGGTGTTTAATGTTTTTGAGGTAATCATTATAGAACAGCTTAGGACTTACAACACCCTCTTCATAAATGGGTCATACCTTAGGCCATGATTGAGTTGATCCCTGGATCCCCAATCTCTATAACATTTTAATTACCTTTCAATATCTCATACCTATGTTAACCATTGGTTGAAACAATACTATCAATGTCAATGACTAATATTACAGTCTCAAACTGTCTCATCTTTAACATTTAGGCTAATGCTTCTTATTTCATAATTCTAGGGGTATGTAATTACATGAAGCTAAGTAATTAGATATGATTCATTCCTTGAAGTAAGTGCCATAGACTATCAATGCCAATCCTCTTTTCAGTTTAAGCACATCACTTTTCTTAATTGCAGCTCAATAAAGAGCATTCATTTATTTTACTATCTCCAATGAGTAAGATATATCTGGGGTATCCAACATGATAGGTTTAATGAAAAACCAGCCCATTTACCTTTCCATGTCATAACCTTTTTAAAATACCGCTCGTTAATTCTCTTTAGAGATAATATCAGTATTGACTAGGGATGAGATTTTAATACTATGTTCTTTTAACTTAGTACGCATGTTCCCATCTTACTTCCATTGCATCTAACATGCTTATGTACTCATAATGATGCATCATGGGACAGCCCCTAAATAAAAAAAATTCATCTCATTGAGAAAAATATTTCATAAGTCAATTTATCACAATTATGCAATACCCGAATAGTGGAACCATACTCAATATATTTCCATATTAGATTAACATAATCCCTTCCTCTTATTACTTCTATGTGTCATCCATGCATAGGAATTAATGTTGATTTCAATTAGAAAACAATATCACATTTTCATTTCTTTGCTATGAGCTAGAATAATCTGAGTTTATAAAACAGTCATATAGCACAGAAGTTCCTGATTATCATAACCTTACCATGGTTCCATGATAATCCAACTGCTTACTTAGAAGCTGCCATTAAGATTAGACAGTCATATTTCTAGATATCTTTGACTGGTGGAGTACACCCTATACAAAACCTTTGGAGAACTTAACACAACTTTACAAGTAGGTTAATATATTGCATTATGTAATGAAGCAATTATCCATTAGCAACCTTAACTATTTCCATGTATGCTTAACGTATGGTTCATTAGATCATGATATTATTAGGAAATAGTCCACTCATAGTTCCTTATATGTTCCCTAACATTCACACATATGTTGTGTGCTAGTAATTACTATGTATTTAAGACTAACGCTTAATACAATAGTGACAAAGATACTAATAACCTATCTTGATAAATTTACGGTTCTTAACTCATCATTTGCCAATCAATCACTTATAAGACATATATTACAACAGAAAATATTTCTTAATTTCATTCAAGAGATAAGTAAAATTCATGTCTATAAGCATGATCAAAGTATTTCATTTTAATGAATAATACAAAGACATTAAATAACAAGGCCTTTCCCAATTCTAAGGAGAAGTAATTTATATAAGAACATTCTAGTCAGTCATATCTTTAACTTTCCTTGATCAGAATAATATACAAAACTAAATACTTCACTCTTTCTTCATGTCATTTATCTGTAAAATTGTTAGCACAAGTCAGTTCATAATAACTGAGCATGATAAGCCTTAACTCATCATAATAAAATACTCTACTTAATTATTTCCTAAAAAGAACTCATATTATTTTAATGAATCAATAATGTAGAACTTAAGAAGATAACAGTTCTTTCTATAATATGTCAAGAGCAAGCACTTTCATGAGCCAAGAAAGAAATCAGTTTCAAACTTACGTTTCAATACAACTATTTCAGTCACTCAGAACAACCATCTACATTATAAGGTACCTGATAATCATAAGTGATCAAAAGACTATTCGAAAGAGTATCAAGATTCCACTTATGCAATCCCATACTTGCATGCCTGGAATCATTTTTAGTCATTGATTAAGTAACCATAAATATAACAAGAATCACATTCAAGCAATCTCTCCAATATTCTTAACAGATCCAATCAAGGATTTCACAATACCACGATAGGTCAAAATTTCTAAGTAGTCAGGTTATGACTCAAGCATTTTTATTACAAGGAAGATAATCAATGTTTACCCTACATGAGGATAATGGAATCAAAGCATCATGCAAGTAATGAACCAGATAAATGCAAACAACAAGTCACCTAGTCAATTCATACATTGACTCTAAGATTTAATTGACCATTCCAAGCTTAGGAGAAGGGAAACATAATACCATAGCTTAGTTTTTTTATTAAGCTTATCAAGACCCCATAAACAAAATAACTTTATAACAGCCCTTAAGAGAACAATTTATCATGTATTCATAATGAAAAGGAGTCGTGATAAACACGACTGAACAAATCTAACTATCCCAATGGGACATTCAGTTTTCCATAACAACATTCAAATAATAATGTGCCATTATTCTGTAATGAGGCAAGGATACTATCCTATCAATAAATTGATCTACTAACCTATTTTACTGAAAGAGGTTAGGTCATACCAACTTAAATCCAAGACATAGTCCAACAAAGTCAGTAAGGATGATTTTAAAATGTCACGACAACACTGAACTTACTAAGGTAAACAAAATACAGTTTTCCAAGAGAAAGAGAATCAATTCCGGGTGAACTGGAATACCACAAGATTCCATAAAAATACATCTCACCCATCTACGTGCTATCTTGATCTTAGATCTCAGCTAAATGACAATCCCATCTAACATGTCCATAGGAGGAGTATGTTGCTTATAACGTTATGACCTTAAGTGGGTTTCAACTATAACTCGTCACATCCTATTTTCCAATTAAATATCAAAGTAAGGTCATCAAAACAATCGAGCTTTGCTCTGCATCGATTTCAACGAATGAGTAATAATTCCCAATTTTTAACACTCCAGAATTCAAGAGGATTTCTATCTTGATCAACTTTAATATCCTATCATGCATGATGACTCAAATCCAAACATAAGAGACATAAAACCAGCTTAAGGTAAAACTGAACAGCTCATCAAGAAATCAACTATACTCATGAAACTGCTCCAAATCGTTTCCCAACCCTTCTAGCAATTGATTAAAAGGTAGTTCAATACCATTAATAAATAATCATTATACCTTCAACATAGATTTTTAAATCCAAGAAGAAGATTCTTAATCGTACTCGACTTTTCTTTCAAACTGAACATATTATTTTAGGTACAGGCGCACAACAAATTCCCAGTTATAGAAGGATTTGCAAAAGCACCTGGATGCTAAGAGAGATATAATTTGTCTCTGAGAGGAATCCAACTTAGAAAATAATAAGTCCTCAACCTTTATTGAACTCGAAAAGAGTCGAACACTAACTGATCTTAGAAGAAGAAAATGAAGGTCAATACAAATAAACAGAGCGAGGTAAACCCGAGAACCTCAATCTGATGAGTAACCAACTAAATCTAGATTTTAAAAAAATAACTTCAGTTAGCTGTTAGGAGACTCGGCATTCTGTCACGCTGTCATATGAAGCTCTAGGACTAAAAAATTAACGTCGTTCAAGAAAAACCATTCAAGGGTTGAAGATCAAACTTAGTATTTTACTGCAGCTACCCTCATTATCTGCAACTAGATATTATTATTAAATATAGTTGTTTGATCATTATTACAATTATTTACTTAAAATAAAACCAGGTCAACTAAGCATAATAATACCTCCTATAATAATAACACGATTCCGTAGGAATTGTTTTCTTTAAAAGGAAACATACCAGTTTCATAAATCTAACAATTACCAGGGTAAGGAAAATCATCTACAGCCAAAAACCCCAAAAAACCAGTTTCCAGTATTCTGTTGTGTCTTGAAAAATCTATACTACCCCATAAAGGATGGCTAGAAATTTAAACCATTTTTCCATGGTTTGGTTACCTATTAAATTCTCAACCTTGAATTAAAAATTCAAAACAATACTGGCCTGTCAGGCCAAAACCCAGGGATGATTACAGTTGTAACATCTCTTCATCCCATGAAATATGTTATCTCATCACAATATAAAACACATTGAAACTGACAAACATTACTTTGTTTCCAAACAACATTTATCACACTACAATATCAAACAAATTCTACATAAGTAAAAATTAAATCGATTTCACATCACCAAGGATGAAGAATTCAAATTTCAATCTAGGTAAATTCTATTTGTGAAATGACTAAATAGAGCAAGAAATTATGACGGGTTAGCGCATATCATGCATGTTATGCCTTCCTTTCTTTCCTTGCAAAGCTTCCACGATTCTTCAAAAGATATCAAACTTGGAATCAAATTCCTTCATCTGACAAATTACAATGCTTCCTCACTATTTATTGAGTCTGGTAAACTCATTGTCTGGCCGGTTTAACTGTTGTTTACATCATGTGACTACAAAGATCATGCAACTAAAAGAAAACACATAGTTCCATTTTTGCAATGCAGAGCTTCTATGAAAAACTTAGAGTGAAGTGAATCTACACCTCAGACTGATTTGCCTTTCCCAAAACCATCCATGCTTTACCCGAGAAAGTTACGAGTTTATTGCATATTAAATGCCATTAATACAGGGGATGGGGGATAGGTTGTAGGGCTATAGGCACATGTTGCCACACTACAGGTGCATGTTACCACTTTACAGGGCCAACTGGCACATGCCCAAGCACAGTTACAACATCGGCTTTGGGATAGGGTCCCATTGTACATGCATAGGCACCAGGATAGGGTCATGTTTTACAGATAGTAGGAAAAAAACCATTGATACATGCACAGGGTCTAGAGGTAGGTTCAGAGCTATGACACCACCGCAGGTGATATCCATGGTTAGTTACAGAGATGTTGTTTTAGAGGCTTGGTATTATCAGGACCGGTTGGTGGAGGCTGGTATCCAGTATGTGACCTACGGAGAGTATAGAGCGCAACAGGTAAGGAAAATCATCTACAGCCAAAAACCCCAAAAAACCGGTTTCCAGTATTCTGTTGTGTCTTGAAAAATCTATACTACCCCATAAAGGATGGGTAGAAATTTAAACCAGTTTTCCATGGTTTGGTTACCTATTAAATTCTCAACCTTGAATTAAAAATTCAAAACAATACTGGCCTGTCAGGCCAAAACCCAGGGATGATTACAGTTGTAACTTCTCCTTCATCCCATGAAATATGTTATCTCATCACAATATAAAACACATTGAAACTGACAAACATTACTTTGTTTCCAAACAACATTTATCACACTACAATATCAAACAAATTCTACATAAGTAAAAATTAAATCGATTTCACATCACCAAGGATGAAGAATTCAAATTTCAATCCAGGTAAATTCTATTTGTGAAATGACTAAATAGAGCAAGAAATTATGACGGGTTAGGGAATATCATGCATGTTACGCCTTCCTTTCTTTCCTTGCAAAGCTTCCATGATTCTTCAAAAGATCTCAAACTTGGAATCAAATTCCTTCATCCGACAAATTACAATGCTTCCTCACTATTTATTGAGTCTGGTAAACTCATTGTCTGGCCGGTTTAACTGTTGTTTACATCATGTGACTACAAAGATCATGCAACTAAAAGAAAACACATAGTTCCATTTTCGCAATGCAGAGCTTCTATGAAAAACTTGGAGTGAAGTGAATCTACACCTCAGACTGATTTGCCTTTCCCAAAACCATCCATGATTTACCCGAGAAAGTTACGAGTTTATTGCATATTAAATGCCATTAATACTGGGGATGGGGGATAGGTTGCAGGGCTATAGGCACATGTTGCCACACTACAGCTGCATGTTACCACTTTACAGGGCCAACTGGCACATGCCCAAGCACAGTTACAACATCGGCTTTGGGAAAGGGTCCCGTTGTACATGCATAGGCACCAGGATAGGGTCCTGTTTTACAGATAGTAGGAAAAAAACCATTGATACATGCACAGGGTCTAGAGGTAGGTTCAAAGCTATGACACCACCGCAGGTGATATCCATGGTTAGTTATAGAGATGTTGTTTTAGAGGCTTGGTATTATCAGGACCGGTTGGTGGAGGCTGGTATC
This sequence comes from Taxus chinensis, assembly GCA_019776745.2. Lineage (NCBI taxonomy): Eukaryota > Viridiplantae > Streptophyta > Pinopsida > Cupressales > Taxaceae > Taxus > Taxus chinensis. The sequence goes on from CM034152.1 coordinate 772,070,766, forward strand.
CAGTATGTGACCTACGGAGAGTATAGAAGGCAACAGGTAAGGAAAATCATCTACAGCCAAAAACCCCAAAAAACCGGTTTCCAGTATTCTGTTGTGTCTTGAAAAATCTATACTACCCCATAAAGGATGGGTAGAAATTTAAACCATTTTTCCATGGTTTGGTTACCTATTAAATTCTCAACCTTGAATTAAAAATTCAAAACAATACTGGCCTGTCAGGCTAAAACCCAGGGATGATTACAGTTGTAACTTCTTCTTCATCCCATGAAATATGTTATCTCATCACAATATAAAACACATTGAAACTGACAAACATTACTTTGTTTCCAAACAACATTTATCACACTACAATATCAAACAAATTCTACATAAGTAAAAATTAAATCGATTTCACATCACCAAGGATGAAGAATTCAAATTTCAATCCAGGTAAATTCTATTTGTGAAATGACTAAATAGAGCAAGAAATTATGATGGGTTAGGGCATATCATGTATGTTACGCCTTCCTTTCTTTCCTTGCAAAGCTTCCACGATTCTTCAAAAGATCTCAAACTTGGAATCAAATTCCTTCATCTGACAAATTACAATGCTTCCTCACTATTTATTGAGTCTTGTAAACTCATTGTCTGGCCGGTTTAAACTGTTGTTTACATCATGTGACTACAAAGATCATGCAACTAAAAGAAAACACATAGTTCCATTTTTGCAATGCAGAGCTTCTATGAAAAACTTGGAGTGAAGTGAATCTACACCTCAGACTGATTTTCCTTTCCCAAAACCATCCATGCTTTACCCGAGAAAGTTACGAGTTTATTGCATATTAAATGCCATTAATACAGGGGATGGGGGATAGGTTGCAGGGCTATAGGCACATGTTGCCACACTATAGGTGCATGTTACCACTTTACAGGGCCAACTGGCACATGCCCTGGCACAGTTACAACATCGGCTTTAGGACAGGGTCCCGTTGTACATGCATAGGCACCAGGATAGGGTCTTGTTTTACAGATAGTAGGAAAAAAACCATTGATACATGCACAGGGTCTAGAGGTATGTTCAAAGCTATGACACCACCGTAGGTGATATCCATGGTTAGTTACAGAGATGTTGTTTTAGAGGCTTGGTATTATCAGGACCGGTTGGTGGAGGCTGGTATCCATTATGTGACCTACGGAGAGTATAGAGTGCAACAGGTAAGGAAAATCATCTACAGCCAAAAACCCCAAAAAACTGGTTTCCAGTATTCTGTTGTGTCTTGAAAAATCTATACTACCCCATAAAGGATGGCTAGAAATTTAAACCAGTTTTCCATGGTTTGGTTACCTATTAAATTCTCAACCTTGAATTAAAAATTCAAAACAATACTGGCCTGTCAGGCCAAAACCCAGGGATGATTACAGTTGTAACTTCTCCTTCATCCCATGAAATATGTTATCTCATCACAATATAAAACACATTGAAACTGACAAACATTACTTTGTTTCCAAACAACATTTATCACACTACAATATCAAAAAAATTCTACATAAGTGAAAATTAAATCGGTTTCACATCACCAAGGATGAAGAATTCAAATTTCAATCCAGGTAAATTCTATTTGTGAAATGACTAAATAGAGCAAGAAATTATGACGGGTTAGGGAATATCATGCATGTTACGCCTTCCTTTCTTTCCTTGCAAAGCTTCCACAATTCTTCAAAAGATCTCAAACTTGGAATCAAATTCCTTCATCTGACAAATTACAATGCTTCCTCACTATTTATTGAGTCTGGTAAACTCATTGTCTGGCCGGTTTAACTGTTGTTTACATCATGTGACTACAAAGATCATGCAACTAAAAGAAAACACATAGTTCCATTTTTGCAATGCAGAGCTTCTATGAAAAACTTGGAGTGAAGTGAATCTACACCTCAGACTGATTTGCCTTTCCCAAAACCATCCATGCTTTACCCGAGAAAGTTACGAGTTTATTGCATATTAAATGCCATTAATACAGGGGATGGGGGATAGGTTGCAGGGCTATAGGCACATGTTGCCACACTACAGGTGCATGTTACCACTTTACAGGGCCAACTGGCACATGCCCAGGCACAATTACAACATCGGCTTTGGGACAGGGTCCCGTTGTACATGCATAGGCACCAGGATAGGGTCCTGTTTTACAGATAGTAGGAAAAAAACCATTGATACATGCACAGGGTCTAGAGGTAGGTTCAGAGCTATGACACCACCGCAGGTGATATCCATGTTTAGTTACAGAGATGTTGTTTTAGAGGCTTGGTATTATCAGGACCGGTTGGTGGAGGCTGGTATCTAGTATGTGACCTACGGAGAGTATAGAGCGCAACAGGTAAGGAAAATCATCTACAACCAAAAACCCCAAAAAACCGGTTTCCAGTATTCTGTCGTGTCTTGAAAAATCTATACTACCCCATAAAGGATGGGTAGAAATTTAAACCAGTTTTCCATGGTTTGGTTACCTATTAAATTCTCAACCTTGAATTAAAAATTCAAAACAATACTGGCCTGTCAAGCCAAACCCCAGGGATGATTACAGTTGTAACTTCTCCTTCATCCCATGAAATATGTTATCTCATCAAAATATAAAACACATTGAAACTGACAAACATTACTTTGTTTCCAAACAACATTTATCACACTACAATATCAAAAAAATTCTACATAAGTAAAAATTAAATCGATTTCACATCACCAAGGATGAAGAATTCAAATTTCAATCCAGGTAAATTCTATTTGTGAAATGACTAAATAGAGCAAGAAATTATGACGGGTTAGGGAATATCATGCATGTTACGCCTTCCTTTCTTTCCTTGCAAAGCTTCCACGATTCTTCAAAAGATCTCAAACTTGGAATCAAATTCCTTCATCCGAAAAATTACAATGCTTCCTCACTATTTATTGAGTCTGGTAAACTCATTATCTGGCCGGTTTAACTGTTGTTTACATCATGTGACTACAAAGATCATGCAACTAAAATAAAACACATAGTTCCATTTTTGCAATGTAGAGCTTCTATGAAAAACTTGGAGTGAAGTGAATCTACACCTCAGACTGATTTGCCTTTCCCAAAACCATCCATGCTTTACCCGAGAAAGTTACGAGTTTATTGCATATTAAATGCCATTAATACAGGGGATGGGGGATAGGTTGTAGGGCTATAGGCACATGTTGCCACACTACAGGTGCATGTTACCACTTTACAGGGCTAACTAGCACATGCCTAGGCACAGTTACAACATCAGCTTTGGGACAGGGTCCTGTTGTACATGCATAGGCACCAGGATAGGGTCCTGTTTTACAGATAGTAGGAAAAAAACCATTGATACATGCACAAGGTCTAGAGGTAGGTTTAGAGCTATGACACCACCACAGGTGATATCCATGGTTAGTTACAGAGATGTTGTTTTAGAGGCTTGGTATTATCAGGACTGGTTGGTGGAGGCTGGTATCTAGTATGTGACCTACGGAGAATATAGAAGGCAACAGGTAAGGAAAATCATCTACAACCAAAAACCCCAAAAAACTGGTTTCCAGTATTTTGTTGTGTCTTGAAAAATCTATACTACCCCATAAAGGATGGGTAGAAATTTAAACCAGTTTTCCATGGTTTGGTTACCTATTAAATTCTCAACCTTGAATTAAAAATTCAAAACAATACTGGCCTGTCAGGCTAAAACCCAGGGATGATTACAGTTGTAACTTCTCCTTCATCCCATGAAATATGTTATCTCATCACAATATAAAACACATTGAAACTGACAAACATTACTTTGTTTCCAAACAACATTTATCACACTACAATATCAAACAAATTCTACATAAGTAAAAATTAAATCGATTTCACATCACCAAGGATGAAGAATTCAAATTTCAATCCAGGTAAATTCTATTTGTGAAATGACTAAATAGAGCAAGAAATTATGATGGGTTAGGGCATATCATGTATGTTACGCCTTCCTTTCTTTCCTTGCAAAGCTTCCACGATTCTTCAAAAGATCTCAAACTTGGAATCAAATTCCTTCATCTGACAAATTACAATGCTTCCTCACTATTTATTGAGTCTTGTAAACTCATTGTCTGGCCAGTTTAACTGTTGTTTACATCATGTGACTACAAAGATCATGCAACTAAAATAAAACACATAGTTCCATTTTTGCAATGCAGATCTTCTATGAAAAACTTGGAGTGAAGTGAATCTACACCTCAGACTGATTTGCCTTTCCCAAAACCATCCATGATTACATGAATAGGTGGCCATGCTTCAGGGACAACTAGAAAAAAATCATGCAGGGGATGGGGGATAGGTTGTAGGGCTATAGGCACATGTTACCACACTATAGGTGTATGTTACCACTTTACAGGGCCAACTGGCACATGCCCAAGCTTTGGGACAGGGTCCCGTTGTACATGCATAGGCACCAGGATAGGGTCCTGTTTTACAGATAGTAGGAAAAATACCATTGATACATGCACAGGGTCTAGAGGTAGGTTCAGAGCTATGACACCACCGCAGGTGATATCCATGGTTAGTTACAGAGATGTTGTGTCAGAGGCTCGGTATTATCAGGACCGGTTGGTGGAGGCTGGTATCCAGTATGTGACCTACGAAGAGTATAGAGTGCAACATGTAGCTAGTACAAGGACCAACACATAGACTCATAGTCCTAGTAGCTCAGAGAGTAATCAACCACATAGGCAGGGTGAGTGAGAGGTTACTAGTTCACGATGATAGAGGCCAAGTGAGGGTATAGGGGAGAGTAGCACGGGTGCCAATCCATCATAGAGGCTATATGATATGTATTTTGATTTTTAATATATATTTTCCTGCATGCCGAAGATGAGAGATGTATATGAGAGGTTTGAGACACTTGTACTTATATTTGTATATTCATTTTATTGATATACAAACTTGTGATATATAGATGGATGTTGATATTTATAGATGATGCACTTGGTTTATTTCCATTGTATTGTTATCATGGAAAATAGATGTGTAGGCATGGTTTAGTCGATGTAGCCATGATGTGATTTCATTCCCATTATATCGATGTCATGGAAATTATATGAGTGAAAAGGAGATGATGTTATTTTTATTTCCAAGTTATTGCTCTTATGGAAACTAGGTAACTAGACATGTTCAAGTTTGATGTGACTTTCCAATATATTGATGTTATAGAAATTAGATGTAGGCATGTTTAAGTTAATGTTTGTTTTGAGTTAAGATGATATTATGTTGAATGGTTTAATTTCTAGTGTATTGATGTTATGGAAACTAGATGATATGTATGATTTGATGTATGGTTTAGTTTTGAGTTAACTTCCAAATTATTGGTTTTGTGGAAACTAACAAACTAAAGGTTTTTTTTAACTGGGAAAATGATATTGGGGGAAAGAGTGGCCGAGCTAACCTCAAAGGGCCCCATGCCCTAAGAGTGCTTCCTACATAGCCCTTGTGAAAGGGGCCTTAGGCTGATGTAGTTATCCCTTAAACTAGGGAAGAATAAAGTTGGGTTAGGTCAGATGAATAGGTAGGTTGGTTGAGTAAGGCATGTTGGATCAAATAGGCAAGTTGAGTGTTGAATAGGAAATAGGAAATATGGAATAGGTGTAGGCATAGATGAATGTGTATAAGTGATTTCAATGATATTGTCTTGTTGGAGAGACAACAACGAAAAAGATAAGAAATAAAAAGAGGTCAACAACATTGAATTGGCAAGGACCATAAGTGTTAGACCCTCATAATTATTAGAACATAAGTCTTGAGATACACTGCACGATAGATAGGTCTAAAGGTGAAAAAATTTGGGTGATCATAATGTCTATAATACATTCCACATCCCTTGAGTTGATTTAGAAGATAATAAAATAGAAAGTAATGTGGAAGGGTTGTTTAGCGTAACCTTGTTTGTGGGACAACATGCCCCTTCTGAAAGATACCCAAAACTAGGATAGGAAAGTTTATGACTAAAAGTTTGTAATTTTTCTTGAATTTTTATTTTTTATTTTTGGATAGATTGATTGATGTAAGAAGTCTATATTGGGATAAATAAGGTATCCTTGAGGTCTTTGTGAAGATGATCAATGCGGGAAGCTTCAGAATAATTTTTTCGGATAGACTAAATGCAATATGAGGATAAATTTTTATAGTTGTCCTTCGAGTGAGAAATCTATTTATAGTAGCTAGAGAGACATATATGTCCTTTTAAGGGATTCATATATTTGCAAGAAGTTTGAATCAAGGAGTATAGTTTTTGTTATCCCATATATTTTGTATTGTTTGGACTTAAAGTCATGGACAAGACTATAAAGGAATATAGGCCTATTTTATGAAGGAAAAAACCATTGCACAAAAATGTTAGCTATGAAAGAGGGGTTTTAAGTAACGAATGACCATGGGATTCCATCCTAAAGAGGATGAAAATTATCCATGATAATCATGCCATGAGTAGGGTCGTAGTAATCATATTGAAGACAATGTTGAATGGTGATGGATAATCACACAATTATAGTTTATTCGTTGGTCCTTATAATAGGTAGGTGGAAGGAGATGTGATATCAAGGGACGAGCATGTAAGTGACATAAAGTGATGTAGTACTTTATTCAATAGTAGAATGGTCAAAGATGCAAGGAATTAAATGGATCAAGTTCAGGTTTACCTTCAAGAGAAGATAAATGATAAGTGCCTGATCCATAGGCATGGGCGAAAATATAAGGTCTAAGCCAATTAGGAGAAAACTTGCCCCATTTACTTTTCTCAGCTTTTGTTACGTGTTGATTTTCCTTTAGGAAAAGATCGCTGACCTTAAGAGTTTGTTCATGAAAACCTTTTTCATAGGCACATTTGATACATTTTTGGTAGATTTAAAGGTGGTCGAGAGAATTTAGACGACGTTTGTCTAACATCTCAAGTTGTGCCAAATTTTCTTAGCGAAATTCATCATCATTGAGTATATCTTTAAGTGAAGAGATGGAATTTGGACTTCGATAGGTAAAACAAGTTCAGTACCATATACCAAAGAGAAAGGTGTGGCTGTAATAAAAGTGTGAATGCTGGTGCAATATGCCCATAAGGCGAAAGGAATGTGTGAGTGCCAATCCTTACCAGTATCGTCAACCACCTTCATAATAATTTTGTTGAGGCGTTTGTTAGTAGATTCAGCTTGACCATTTTTTTTAGGATAATATGGTGAAGAGAAGATGAGTTCAATGCCAAAGTTGTCACAGAGTTTTTATAGGGTTTTTGTTTTTGAATTGTTTACCATTGTCTATGATAGATGATGAGGAACACCAAAACGATAAATGATGTGATGGTTGATGAATTCACATATTTTCTTGGATTTGGTAGAAATGAGAGGGATGGCTTCCACCCATTTAATGTAGTATTCAATTGCTATGATAATCCATTAATGACATTGAGAAGAATGAGAGTTAATCTCTCCGACAAGATCCAAACCCAATTGAGAGAAAGGCCAAAAGTCCCTGATGAATTGTAAGGTATGACTTGGGGTATGGTGAAGGTTAGCATGTTGTTGAAACTTCACAAAATGTTTGGCGTATTCAAAATAGTATTGGTTAAGGTTTGACTAGTAATAGTCGAGACGAAGGATAAATTTGGCAATAGTGTGGCCACTGAAATGTCCACCACAAATCCCATCATGGATTCACTTAATTATTTACGGAATTTTAGATCTAGTGAGGCACTATAGGAGGATACCATCAAAGCCATGCTTGTAGAGAAGACCTCCCATGATGACGTAACGAGAGACCTTTTGGAAGAAGGCCCTCTTACCATTGTGAGTGAGATATAGAGTTAGAATTGATTGGGAAAGGTAATCAACATATTGCTTATACCAAATGTCGCTTGGGTTGGTTTTGACTCGTCCCACCAAGTTTACATCATGAAATAGATGATAGGGTGACTCAATCCTTTGTATGGTGACAAATATTTTCGAGTCTGCAAGTGAGGTAGGTAAATGTGAGGTGAGACAAGCCATGGTATCCACAAATTTATTGGTGGATTGTGGAGTAGTTTGAATGTCTTAATTATCAAAGGTAGTCAAAAGCATGTTGACGTGATGCTTATAATTTTGAAGTACTTCGTTATGAAATTGGTATAGACCATTGAATTGGTTAACTATTAGTTGAGAATCACCAAGGATATTAATGGTTTTGACATCTAGGGAAGTAGCAGTTTGGAGACCTAATACGAGTGCTTTGTATTTGGCCATGTTATTAGTGGAGTTGAAATCATGTTTGAAAGATAAAGGCATAGGCTCCCTGTCAAGAGGAATGAGGATAAATCCTACACCACCCCCATGTTGACATTTAGAACTATCAAAGAATAATGTCATTTGATAAACACTATCATCCTAGGAAAGAGTGTAGATAGACTCATTAGGAAAATCAAAGTTTGAAGGTTGATGTCTAGGCAGAGGGGTGTTTACAAGTTGATCAAAAATGTTTTTTACTTTGATACACTTTTGATGAATAAAATCTAGGTCTAGGTCTACAAGGAGTATGAGTCAATGCGAGGTGCATTGGTGTTGGTATGCTTTGGCATACATGTAATGCAAAGGGTCAATTTTGGTGGCAATGAAGGTTTTTTGGTTAAGTAGATAATGATGAAGTTTGGTGGCTACAAAGACTAAGACAAGGCAAAGTTTTTCAGCATGTGTATACCTAGTCTCGTAGTCTAGAAGAGTAAGCCTTATGTAATAAACCGCATGTTCCCTATGTTTCTCATCGTGACAAGCGAGAAAGGCACCCAAGGAATGGTCAATGGCAGAAATGTATAGGTAGAAAGGTTTTTCATCTTTAGGTGGGATGAGAACAAGTGGCTAAAGAAGTTACTTCTTCAATGCTTCAAAGGATTTATGGCACTCATCATTCTAAATGAAGGAAACATCCTTTTTAAGAAGATGGTGAAAGGGGTGACATCAGTCAGAAAGTTGGGAAACAAAGCATCGAATAGATTGCAATTTTCCTTACAAACTATGAAGCTGTTTTAGGTTAGTTGGTGAAGGCATCTCCAGAATAACCTTGATTTTAGCAGGACCGACTTTGATGCCCTAAAAATAAATGATGAAACCAAGGAGTTTTCCATAAAGAACGATGAAGACACTCTTCTTTGGTTGAAGTTAAACCCATTATTAGATGAGGTGATTGAAAATGACTTTAAGAACTCAAGATGCTTGACTCGATTTTTATACTTACTGAGAAGGTCGTCAACGTAATCTTCCAATATTTCATGCATGATTTCTTGGAAGATATAGGTCATGGCGCACTGATAAATGGCACATACATTTTTTAGGACAAAGGGCATGACACGATAGCAGAATTTTCCCCAAGGGGTGATGAAATCCATTTTGTGTTGGTCTTTTGGCATGAGTAATATTTGGTTATAACCTGTAACATTCCCATTTTAAGACTTTTAGACTTTTTATAATATTTGGTGCAGAAACCTTGGAGAAATCTTTAACAAAATTCCTATAGTAACCAACAAGACCCATGAAGCTTATAACTTCATGTACATTCTTGGGTGCAAGCCACTCAATTATATCTACAATCTTAGAGGGATCTACAGCTATTCCATTCTTGCTTATAACATGACCCAAATAGTGCACTTCCATGTCATAGAAAGAACATTTAGACAACTTACCAAAAAACCTTCTCTTCCTCAAGATTTCTAAAACTATCTTCAAATACTCATGGTGTTCTTCAATAATTTTAGAGTATATGATAATATCGTCCAAGAATACAAGCACAAATTTGTCCAAGTATTCTTGAAAAATATTATTCATTAAATTCATAAAAGCTGCAAGTGCATTTGTTAATCCAAACGGTAAGACTGTGAATTCATAATGTCCATACCCCATTCTAAAAGTTGTTTTATGAATTTCTTCATCCTTAATTCATAAGTGATGATATCTAGATAGAAGATCTATTTTAGAATATACTGATGCACCACGCATCTGATCAAATAGATCATCAATCCTAGGAAGTGGATATTTGTTCTTAATCGTTTCCTTGTTTAACATTCTATAATCGATACACAATCTAAGTGTTCCATCTTTCTTTTTAACAAATATTACTGGTGCTCCCCAAGGTGAGACACTCAGTCTAATAAAACCTTCAGAAAAATGTTCTTGCAACTGTTCCTTAAGCTCTACCAATTCAATAGTAGCCATTCGATAAGGTGCCTTAGAAATAGGCTTGGTTCTAGGTTTGATTTCAATCATGAAGTCAACTTCCCTTTTGGGTCGAAGACATGGTAATTCTTCTGGAAACACATCACTGAAGTTTCGTAACAGTGGATATCATTTTAAGAAATCACTACTTTATTTAGTAGATTCAGAAATTTTTACTGCATATAAGGTATAATCCTTATTTTTGGCCTTTTAAAGTTGCATAGCTGACAATTTCCTAACTGAAATTTCATGTTTTACACCATGAATGTCTGTTGTTTTATGTAGGTCATCTAAACAATTAATGTATTTTTCAAAATAGTCAACTTTTTTTTAATTCTCAGCTAACCAAGTAACACTCAGATTATATCATAAGACCCCAAAGGAGCAACATAAAGATCAACTCATGTGGAAAAACTAGGTAAATCAAGGATTGCCCCAAAAGACACATACTAATTGTATGAACAACATTATTCCCATAATGTATAACCCATGATTTATCTATTTTTCCAGCTTTTATTTTTAATTTCGATGCTAATTTAGTAGAAATAAAACATTTAGTAGCTCTAGTATCAAAAAGACTAGTTACAGGTATGCCAAATAACTTACCCGGAACCTCTATGGGTGTGACTTACTTTTTAGCTTGTTTGTCAGCTACTGCAATGTGTATCTTGTGCTGCTTATTACGGTCATCCTTTTTCAAAGGAAATTGATTTGTGTAATGATCTTTGCTAAAATTATAACATCCTCCTACAAGTCCCTTTTTAGGCTCAAATTTATTTCCAGCCTTAAAGTTATCATTCTGACTTCCATAGGACTTATATCCATTATTATTGTTCTTGACAAAATTATTTTGTACATTAGCAGCAGAATTATTTGTTGTTGTTTTCTCATTATTATCTGTTGAAAAATTATTTTTCATACTAAAATTTTTCCATGGTCCCTTCATAGGTGCGAGAGATGATGAAGAGGAGTTTAGAACTTTCTTTCTGAATTCCTCCTTATGAGCAAAAAATTCCTTTAATTTATGTTCCCGCCTTATGGATTTTTCAACAATCCATTTCATATTGGTTGGGTTGTGAACATCCACCTCTCCTCCTATGATGGGATTTAATCCCATGATAAATTTCTATATCCTAGACTTTTCGTCAGTTTGATACTGAGGTACATACTTAAGGAGTTTAGTAAACTACTCCAGTACTTTGTTACAGTTAATTTTCCTTGGGATAATTTCTAAAATTCATTCATTTTCTAATCATAATAAATTTTTGGTAGCCATCGTTGCCTAAAATAACTTTTAAATTGATCCCAAGTAATATTTGTTTCATCAATGTTCAACTCAGCCTTACGGCTGTCCCACCATGAAGATGCTTCATGGGAAAGCTGAAATGCTCCCCATGTTGCCTTTGTTTCCTTTGAGAAGTTCCTTATTGCAAATTACTTCTCCATTTCACTAAGCCAATTCTCATATCTATATCCTAAAGTGGTGCCATCAAACTTAGGTGGACTTATCCTTTTTTATATCATTAGTGAGTTCAACTGCCAGCCTTTCCTTTTTATTTTTTGGATGATCAGGTATGGAACCCTGCACCTGCACAGGCCAAGCATAGAGGACATTTGGATTGATCTGCGTGATGAGGTTGCTGTTCGCAAGAAGGATCATAACAGATTGACAATTGCTGAGATTCAAACACTTGAGCTTGTTGATTTACCAGAAGGTACTAGTGACAATGAAAGTGTTTTGGATCTTCCTATGATGGACTAAATGAAGATCAATATGTTTTCCCACCTATTGATTGGTCAATCAGTGAAAAATCCTCCATCATAGATAGGTCGGCTTTGATTCTTGCATCCACCAAAGCATGGCTCTCCTCTTGGGGAATGAGTTTTAAAGATGATAAGTTTTCAAAGTTGGCTGCTTCAGAGGCGGGGCCCTCCAAAAAGGAAAAGGACAGAAAATCTTCTAGGGGGGCCTATAAAGGTCATGATTGTCAAAAAGAGGAAAGAAAGAGAAATCTCTTCAATTGTTTCTCAGTTGAAACGGTGAATGTGCCAGAATCATCAACACCACCAGAAATAGGAGAAATTACTTTGGAAGGAGAAGGAAGCCAACCTCTGGTTTCACCATTTGCTGATTGCTCAACTGAAGAGACCTTATCTCTTGCATTCCAAGGCTTTGGAGTCTAAATTTTGTGCCTCTTTCCTCACAACCACTCCTACCTCCTTATTCTCCATCAACTTCTTCAGTAATGGCTAGTATTTTCTCTAGACTTTCACCCCTCTCTGCTGGGACCCAAGTGATCACCAACACGCCCCCTCATGTGCCTCTTTTTATTGGATCTACTACCACGTTGGTAAATATTCCCCCTCCACTAGTAGAATCTTCTCCCTTTGAGAGTATGATACCAGCTTCTACAACCATGGCAACTCCCTCTGATACGCCGCAATGGCTACTCGAGAAAACTCCGAGGAAGAGGAATGTGATTGTGCCTCTACCAGCCTTTGATTTCAGCTCACTCAAGGCTCCTACTGCTAAATCAGGTAAGAAGCCCAAAACAGTTTCAAGGGTTTTGTTGGATGCTTCAGGAGATAAGTTCGCAGAGATAGCCACTCCCACGACTGAAAAAACTAAAGAGGACATAACAGCCTCTGATTATCAGATAACCAGGGTGGCTCTAGGAAGAGTGACAGCAGAAGGGGCACAACAAGATGCGCGGGATGCCACAAACGTGTTGTGCCAGAAGTTGAAAGAAACAAAAGATAACAGAGATGAGCTTAAAGGAAAAGTGGAGCAGTTGACTGAGGTTTTGCTTAAACTCTCAAAACCCCTTGAATCCATACCATCTTCTTTTGTCCCTGTCGGATTCGATTTCTCATCAGTACCTACAATTGAGAAGATTTCTAAAAAAGGAAGAGTGGTCGATGAATGGATCCAAAGGTTACTCCAACAGGGGAAGGAGGTGATACAAGACGTTGTGAAAGTTCATCAATTTGTGGGGGATATTCAGAAGGATGGAGAGAAGATGGATGATGAGGTTTTCTCAAGAAATTGGACATCTCTGATTTGACTTATGAAGCTCTCGCAAGTATTAAGGCAAATACCAGCACATCTCTTGGTATAATAAGGCGTTATCCCCACATACGGATAAGCATGTTTAGCTGACTAAAGCCATCAGGTTCAGGGTGAGGATTCTCAATGAAAGCCTACAGTAAGTTGAGAGAATCAAGGGATAAATTGATTGATGGAAAAAGTGATTTGGAAGAAGAGTTGCTGAAGATTTGTCCCAAAGGTGTCAGTTGGAAACTCAGGTGTCCCTATTAGCAGATGATCTTTTCAAACAAGTCCAAGAGTCTGTTCAGCATGAACCAACGAACAGATTTGGTATTGAGATCATTGATCGATTGGTAAGAATTGAACATTCTTTTGAGGCCTTGAGAAAGCTCACCAAAAGATTGAAAAAGCTTCCCGCTAGTGATATCCATGAAACCTACAAAATTTGGAATGATCATTCTACTGCACCTGACAAAAATGAAATGCAAGGCATAATTTGAATGGTTCCAAGAATTTTGGAACAAACAGGTGCAACTGGAGGAAGAGAAACATGAAGGAGTGAAAGATGATGATTCAGATTAATTATTGATGTTTCATGTCATTTCAATCTTGAAATCAACATGTCTTTTTCATTTTTGTTTCACCATATAGGAAGCAAATTTTGACTTGGTCTCCTGCGTGAGAGTCAAGCAAAATAGAACTCTTTTTAAAGAACACTATTTTCTAGGATTTATCCTATTTTCTCTCGTTCCCTTTTATTATAAATAAGGGATGCTTATGCATTCCAAAGGGTCGAGATTTTTGTAATATTCGGAGCTATTGGAAAGAAGAAAAAATTTGTGTTTTCGTTCAATCATTTCAAAGAATATGAGTTGATATTATTCCGCAAACTTTGTGTTGTGGGATATATCTTTCTTAAGACATTGTTCTTACGTTCATGATCTTAAACTATTCTTTGCATAGCATCTTATTGTTTCTAATCATCTCAGACATTATATTTATGATCTAAAGCTCGTATGATTATTTCGTGCTCTGCATTTACTCGAAAGAAAATACGTTTCCCTCATTTCCTTTACATTGTTCTTCTTTCATTGTAATAGTCTCTAACCCCGTTCATTTACGAAAGCAATACCTTTGAATCGTGTGAATGTGGATTTCAGGATTCTATCCCAACCCCCAATGGTTAGATTAGTGTGAATACTATATATATTGTTTTAATTGTGTTTTAGATTAGTAGCAAACAAGCAGCCTCACCTGTCTTTGAGGAGGGATTTAATCCCATATACTATGGTTGAACCTCATATTTTGGGTTGACAAAATATCCAACCAACATTATCAACACCTAAATTTTCTGCATTGGTGTTGTCCACATGAGGTGGTTGATTTTTATTACCAGGCATCTTCTTCCTCCTCATTACCCATTACTTGTTGTTCAAGTACAACCAAATGATCTCTTGTGTCCAGCAGGATAACAAGGATCTCATCAAGTTTTTTTGGCAGTTGCTACTTCTCTACCTGGTGGTGGATTATTTGTAGCATTTCCTCTTGTTCTAACCATTTTCTATTAACAAGAAAATTTAAGTTTTATCATATTATGGACACAATAGGTACAAAAGTTGTAACCTTCAGCTCTAATACCAAGATGTAACATTCCCATTTTAAGACTTTTAGAAGTAAGGGAATTTTTTTTTGAATACATAATGTTCTCTATTCTAAATAATCATAATTTAGAACACACATTCCATGCCAATAAATCTTATAATAGATAACCATATGCAGCTGTAAATGACTCGATGAACTATCGATATCTCATTTCATGACTCGGTTTCTAACCGATCGCTCATGTTCACTTAAAGTGTTGAATACAAAGTGAATACTAAGTATTCCTGGTTCTCTTACCTGTTATGGGTATTGAGTGATCTGTTTAAGAAACCTATTTGAATATTTGTTACCAATATTCATCTAAAATCTCATTTCTTAAACTAGGTGACATAGGACAACGCAACCAGCAGCTTTCGATACTTTAGCCAAAAATTTTCCAGCATATTGTTCATGTTACTATTCCTAGATGACATACTCATCAAATGGAATACGTCCTTCACCCCACTTATCTATTATCTAGAATGGTCTTCACTAAATTCTATCAGTTCAATTGTTCAAGGTTTGACCCTAATCCAAGTTAGCAACATAAATCAGGATAGGGAACCATTCACGATGACTAAGGGTACATAGGCAATACTCAATTGACCTAAGTCAACTAGATGTGTCTAGTTACCCTGAGCCATTGAGATTCACTCCATGTGCTAACTCATAATACCAATTTGACCTAAGTGAAACTAATATCAAGTATATGGTTTATGCAAACCTAGATGATCCAATACTGAAGGGTGTTACAACATGTCAGGCTGTAACATTACATCCTCGTGAAGACCCTAGTCTTCACAAAGGTACAATTCTGTAGTTAGCGGTGTGCCAACATCCGACAGAATTTACCGATCGGGATGTACATATCCCATAGAGAGTTTATTACTCACTTAAGTTTCATAAGTAACGTTTGGTTACAAACTACACTGTTGAACCCTGAATTACTTTAGGTCTTAAGATTATCATTCCTACCTGAGTTGTTAATGTACTATAAAATCATATGATTGCTTTAGGTTCAATATTTTTTTTTATCAAAGTTCAAATAATCAAATAGAAACAACAACCTCCATAATATTTACTTAGTACAACTCAACCATTCATAGTCTTTTTAAGATCCAAAATAGGTTCTATTATAATAGACTTCATAGAGATGAAGTCTAATTGATAAACAATCACATATACCATACATTTTTTGTTTACCTAACATGGTATTACTCAATATGAAGTGAACCTTCCTCATTCTTGTTAGGTGTTAGAATTTTATTAAATCCTTATTGCCATTACACAAGTCATCTTAGTTAAGTTTATAATTTTCATTAACATCTTTTTACTGATCCAAAGAGGCTTAGATGAAAGATTAACTAAGCATTCCAACTTAATAATTTGCATTTCAGTAAGGAATATTGTAATTAAATCCATTCCATCCAATTCATTCAATGCCAACTAAAATAAGGATCCAAATAGTTAAGAAAGAGAACAAATGATAGATAATATTCCACCTTTCCTTCTAAGAATGCTCAAGAAGGATGACACACATATTTAAAGTAAATCTTATCCTTTTTAATTCATCATGGTGAAATACACAGTTTACTAGACCATACATTTTAGACATATTCATGTCAAACAACATCAAGATCAATATATAATACAAATTTTATTCTTTTATACATTTCAATAATGAATCATAATTCTTCATAAGAGATCTAGACCTTTAAGTAACCAATAAATCATAAAATTTATTACCTCCCTTCATCACTTACGAATCCCATTTGCAAACATTTCTAGCACGTGTTACTTCATTGAACTGAGCATGATAAGCACTAAGCATTAAAACAATGTGCCTTCAACTAACGGTTTCATAAAACAAACTCTACTTTTATGAAATAACAAGGCCAAAAGATAGATAAATCATAAGAAATAACAATCATAAAAGGAAGAACAATATAAACAACCAAATTAACATTTAGAAAGGTCATGATATAATCAGCTCTCCTCAGCAATTATTTTCTTATAAAGAATTATATTAGATAAGTAACATTTCATCCTAATTACTTATCTCCTTTCTATTAAAGGTACTTACTATTTATTTCTTATGTAATTCAATCTGAATTAGAAATGAAGACACTAACTCTATATATTTTCCAAAAGTAGTATTAATTTTAAGAAGCAAGAACCATCACACTTAACATCACACAATTTCATAAAAAGACATCTACAACCAAGATAATTCAAGCTTCATAAAAGGTTCTAGGATGAATCATCTACAACATACAAAAGAATAAGAGATTCTCATTTCAGATGCTATATCCTAATTTTAAATTCCAAGATATATCCTAATTTCTCAAGTTAGGCAACACATTAGAATTAGGATATTCACTCAATATATAACATATAACATTAATCACCCATAACAAATATGGATTCCTTCAATACAAGTCAATTGAATGAGTAAGATGTATCAACTACTACTCAATGCATTCTTGAAAGTAATGCAACTGAATTGATCCAATCTATAAGCAAGATTAACACATGAGAGGGAAGGACAGATTGAGAGAAAGAAAAATTAGAACTTCCCTTCCAATTCGGTAAAATTTGAAATGTCATTTCACAACTCAAAAGAGAGAGTGCAACATATAATCTCCCACAGTCTCCAAAGAAAACAATGATGAAAAATTTAACTCATAGGGTAAAAGAGAGAGGAGTCAGTCAAAATGTTTAGAAGAGGATTCCAACTTTCTTTCACAAGTAAGGAAGGTCATAAAAGGACTGGTACAGTCCCAAACACAAATCCTAGAACTCTTTTAAACATAGAGACATGTATTAGAAGATACTAGTCTGAATTATGCAAGTCATATTTTAAAATAAGATTCTCCCAGCACGATACATTAATAGTGATAGTAGTACATTATCCACATCAAGAAGGAGATGTTTTAACCAGAAATTTTCTAAACAACTTACATGAAATAACAACCTTCAATAGTCATTACCAATCATCAAAAGTTTAAGTTAGAGGAACCAAGTCCTAATCATTCTTTCAAAACGAAGGAGAAACAATAAGTAAGATCGGCTCACATTCGCAACCTCACAGAGGTGAGGGAACCCGTATTTTGGATAAACTAAAAAATATCCATCTAGGTTCAATTTCAAAGAATGTGTAAAATAAGAATGACATGACTAGCTACAGGTGCACAAGTCAACTAAAGAAATGATTAGATAATAAAAATTCCTTTCATTCCATTTCTATGGACAGACTCAACCGCACAAATCAACTAAGTCGTCAATACATTCTATTCCTTCAACATACTCTGAGATCATAGAAAATGAAGAATCTAGAAACCCTTCATATTGAAACTATTGGTTATTCCCAGATCACGAAACGCCAACCCAAAATCCGTATATACATTCGTTAAATCTTCCTAAAACCACAACAGTAAGGTTTCAACAAACTTTCACTAGCAAGTTAGCTTAAGATATTTACTTAGATCAAAAAATAATAATTCTAAATGATCATTATCTAACTTGAAGGTGAAGAAAGATAACGAGATCGACATCTTGCAAGCTTGAGTAGAGCTTACATGCATAGGACTAAATATAAAATCAGACAAAACCAACTATCTCGAAAAATCCTTAAATATAACAAAGCTTCATTTATCCAACTATTGGTCCATTCTTCTAGAGTTTTAAAGAAAAACCCAAATACATATAAAGTTCAAAAAAGGGAGAATTCATTCATTGTTATCTTCAAACAAGATATTTCCAAAACCTTAGTATCCGAGTAACCATTACCTCATAGTTTCCATAGAAAGAACTAGATCCGAACAACTAAGTTTTAACTGAAGGAGTAAGAGAATAAATAACTCCTTCATTATTGTTTCCACATGAATTTGAATCCACAAATAGTAAATCCAAACACCCTTTTTCAACTCAGTTTCCATTGAAATACAAGGTTCAAAGCAATGAAATTTTCACATTAAATTTCAAGAAGAAGTTACTCATTTAATGTTGTTTTTAAACAATTTTGAGTCCGCATAACATTTAATCCAAGCTTCCATATCAACACAGTTCCAATCAGAAGTAACAATACTCCAAACAACCAAAGAACTAGATATCTCCATGTAAAGCAAAAATTGACATGAATGAATGACCAAACAAACTCCCAAAAATTTGGTTGCATGGTTTCCAAGGTGGTTTGCTCACCAAAACCCATGCTCATTAATGCACTTGCATTCAGCTCTCCTGCCTAAATCTTCACGCCACTACCATCCAAAATTGGTGAACTCAAATTCAACTAAAACATATATCTCTTAACTTTAGTGATAATGCCAACTAGGCATTCCCTCTATCTTCCATGCCTCTGCCAAAACTAGTAGTACTGAATTTTATGAATTCAAATCAAATCACTTAAATTCCATTGAAACCATCGCCACCACCTCCCAATAGCCATGCGACCCCCCTTAGGTCCCCTTTCATCTTAACATTAGTTTCGGATCCAACCTTAGGTTAAATAAAAAGCATTTACCTTAGATCTTTTAAAGTTACCATAGAAAGCATGCCATCATAGATTAAGTCATGTCCCATAGTAGTTTAGTATTAGGTAATAGGTCCTAGATAGGTCCCTTATTACCTTAGGTTATTTTGAACCCCGCACTCGTAGAGTATACAAACTTAGGTTAGGGTGCAACAAGAATAATTTATAATATATCTAAGGTAGGTATAGTTTACCTTAGGTTAGAATCTAGTTAGGATAGATCTTAAAGATCTAGGATTAAGGTTTTACCTTAATAGTCCTGAAGTAGGTCCTCATCCTCTTTACGCCGTTCAACATCCTTAAGAAATTAACAAGAAGATCCGAGTTCACAATTTACAACAATATGCAAATCAAGGACTTCAAAGAAGGATTAATAAAATTGTATACATACAAGGACTCATTCCTTTATTACCTTCAATTTCTGAATGTTGGTTTGTCATACAGACTAGGTAAGAAGAATTGAATCATACCTTGGATCAATGGAATTGATCCAAGGTTTTTGATGTTATAGAAAGATAAATTTGCAAACAACATCGCCAGTTTACAACCTTACCGAACTCAAGAAGAATGGATTCCTTGCAAGCAACATCATCGCAAAAAAATGAATCTAAGTACATAAATAATTTATCCATTGCAAACATGATTTTCAACAGTCAAAAGAATACACCTTCTTAGGACAAATCACATGTCAACGTTTGCAATGTAAAGAGGAAAAATTCAACAGTTTGTCAAAGATGTTACATAACCTGAGAACCCTTCCATAAGAGATAACATCTCATGGCCGACCATAAGATCATCAAGCTGGTCGATACTAGGTAGAGGAAATTCATCCTTAGGGTAGGAGAGGTTGAGGTCATGGAAATCCATGTAGATATGGAGTCCCCCTATTGCTTTAGTGACAAGAATGATGTTAGAAATCCATTGTGGATAATCAATGGGTAGAATAAAGGCAACAAAAAGAAGGCACTAAATTTCTTCTTTCACAAGAAGGGAAATGTGTGGATGCATTTTTTCAGCTTCTATTTCACAGGTTTAACATTAGGAATGGTTATGAAATTATGGACCATGATATTTTGGTCAATACCGGGCATATCAACATAAGACCAAGTGAATGTGTTACTATGGTCTTGAAGGAAATAGGTGAAGGCTTCTTGTTTGGTGGTATCCAAAGATTGGCCTATCTTTAGGATTCTGGGGTTGTCATGAGTGTGAATGTTGATCTCTATGGTTGATTCATTCAACATGTTTTGTGTCTCAGATGGTAATGACCGATGAATGTAAGAATCCTATACACCTAGATATATGAGAATAGAATCATTATCTTTACACTAAATGATGTTTATAGAAGGTGTATTATCATCGATCATGTCAGGGTAAAGAAAAGGAAGAGAAGAGGGAGTCTCTCCATCACGTTGATAGGTTAGGGGTCCTAAGAAAATGGTGTTCATGAAAAAAAAGTTAGGAGGAATGTATTATGGATCCATGGACTTCATTGGTGAAGGTTGGATGATAAGCGAAGAAGGTGAAGAAGGTTGATCTTCCTCAACAAGGTCGATTCTTGCCCTCTTAGGACTAGGTGGTTCAGAAAATCCAATACAACGAGGTGGTCATTATATTTGTAGGTAGTGCAAGGAATAACTGTGTGATGACCTTGTTCTTAAATACTAAAGCCAAATCCTTTCCAAGAACATCGATGAAGAAAGGTGTGGGTGAAGAGACGGTTGGTGAGGTAACAGAAGTCATAGGAAAAAGGTTGTGTTTGAGTGGGTGGTTCGGGAGAATAAAAAGAGGTATCAAGTCCCCCGAATGTCAAGTTGGTGTGAAGGTGGGGAGGACCGTATGGAAAAAATTATCCTATACGTCGATCATAATGTGGGTGCTGATGAAGGTTTCCATACTCTTGAGGATTTTAGAAAGTTTCAATATTGTAGAGGTGATATTCCCCCAATGTAAGGCATTGAAAAACATCTGCCAAGGGGTTGGAAGTTAGTACTTGGGTGGTAGGAATGGATGAGCTAGAAGGATTACTATATGGGCTAACTTTGGAAGTTGGAGCAGTAATGGGGTGAGATGAGCTAGTTGAGGAAGATGTAGTAGCTGGAGTGGTATATGAAATTGTGAAAGAAGATGAAGTGGAAATAGTAGCAGATGAGGTGGAGGCAGTAGTAGATGAGGTAGTAGTGGTAGTAGATGAGACAAAGGTGGTAGTAGATTCCTTGACTAGAATAAGGATATCATTGGGTCAATACAACATGTTGTGGGTTTTGAAAGGTGAAGGACCTGCCTGAATAGTGTAAGGGTGTCCTTTGTATTCGAACTTGATGTAGCAAGTAAAGGGTCAAAGGTACACACCCCATGACATGGATCCAGGGTCGGCCAAGTAGCATGTTGTATTATAATTCCCCTTTGAGAACATAGAATAGTTTAGGAATGGTGTGGGGACCCACATGGATGTGGAGAATGGTATTTCCTAGAGTAGATGTCAAAACATCATTGAAAGAATGCACCATAATTGGGTTATTGTGCACACAATTAGTAGGTATGTGCATTTGTTCATATGTACAAGAAGAAATAATGTTAATTATTTTGCATCCATCGAAAATAATGCGCCAGACATGTGTATCCTCAATGTAGATGAAGATGAAGAGGGCGGGCTCAGGATATTTTGAATGGTGAGGAGTAATCTCCAAGTCAGACAAATTGATGGCAAAAACTTGGTGAGTGGTAGTGGAAATAGAAGTTTTAGGTGAAGAAGTGAGAGTGGCCACATGATGAGGGGTGAATATGGTGAAAACTAGCATAGGGTCATTCAGTAGAGCCTCAATAGTTTACACGATCTCAAGGAGGGTCTGATGATAGGACTCATAGGTTTGGATGAGGTCATACAAAGACATTTTTAGAGGATATTGATGTAGTTATTTGATCATAGTACAATGAGTGATGCCATTAGAAATTAGATAGGCCAGATTACGAATGGTTACCTTAGGGGTAGGTGCAGATGGAATGGTAGGTGTAGGTGCACTAGATGGGTTGTTGGATTTTTATTTTTGTGATCAAGTGGCTACTTGAACCATATTGATTTTGAAGACCAAAGGGGGAAAATATGTTTTTGGAGATGGAGGTAACGACTGTTGAATAGATATAGGATTAAGTCGTGCAGTGGTGGGAAAAGGGGGAATGAATTTTTCCTCCACTTGGTCATCCTCTTCCAAGGTGCTTTCCAAATTACAAATCTAAAGGAGAATGTTTCTAAGGGCCTTACAACCCTTGATATCATGCCCTAGAGAGTGATGATATGTACAAATCTTAGTATTGTCAAACCCTGTTGGTTTAGGTTTAAGCGGGTCATAAGGTTTGATGGATGGTCTTATGATAGCAGAGGTTTCTAACAACCTCGCAAGGACATTAGAATATGATACTGCAAATGGATCACAATTTGAGGTCAGAGTGGGTTTTTGTGAGGCATAAGTGATTATTGTGAGAGGTGTGCTGATAGAGGTAGTGTAGGTAAGGATACCTTTTTGTTAGGTAGCGAAGGTTTTGTTTTTATTTTTGATTGAGGTTGCACCTTCTTGGGTAAAGGTGCAGGTTGGGTACGTGAGGTAGAAGGATACGTAAAATACTAGTGTAATTTAAAAATCCAAGGTGAAAGTGGCAGTGTCAGCTGTGATATGGTGGTAGGTAACAGAGAATATGTAGGCAACTGAGGTGGTGAAGGTAAAGTGTGGGAAAATGAGGTGATGATGGTAGAGATGTGGGTGCAGGATTTCGCGCTTGGGATTTGCTTTGGTGGAGAGGTAAAGGTGTGGGAAAATGAGGTGATGAAGGTGTGGAAGTGGGTTGTCTTACCTTGGACTCACCTTGGTGAAGTGGTTGCTTGACCAAGGTTGATGGATTTGGGTCTAAGATCGATGGAAGAGGCGAGGGTGAATAAGGCCTAGGAGATTATGTCTTTTTCTTAGGCATGGGAGTTGACTTCGTGATGGGTGGTTGTTTAGTAGTCAGGTATAATTTTATTGTAGGATGTAATAGACTAGGTGAATGATGGACTCCCAATGTAGTGTTAGGTTTAGGTGTACGTGAAGGTTTGGGTGCAGGTGAAGGTGAGGCTAATGAAGAAGATGCTAATATAACCGGTTCAAGAATTTTAGTTTTAGTTGTTTGGAATATCTTTGGATATATGGTAGAGTTTTCTAGGGTCAACATTTTCATTTGTGCAGGTATTGGGAGATGCAAGTGTCCCCAAAGTGTGGTGTGGTCCACATACTCTAAATGATCGATCTAACGAGAAAATGGCATAGAGGTAGAGGAGGATGGAAAAAACTTGGTGGTAATCCCTGTGAAAAAATTGGATGTCTATGAGATATGGAAGTTTTTGGCTTGTGAATCTATAGGTAGAAGTGATGCAAGAAGATTAATAGGATCCTGGTAGAAACTGAGAGATGCATCACAGATAGGAAGAGAGTATAAAATTGACTCCTCTATGGGTCGAGGAGGGAGAAAGGTAGGTAGTGTAGGGTCTTCCTTAGGTGGGGAAGAAGATGCAATATGTTCTTCTATGGGTAGAAGTGTGGATAGTTTGGGCTCCTTAATAGGTGGGGGGATAAGTGGGGTAATCTCTGCAATAGATAAATAAGTAGATGACATAGGTTGCTAGGTAGGTAAAACAATAGGTAGGGTCAACTCTTCCGTGAGATGAAGAATAGGTGAAGTAGGCTCCTCCATAGGTAGAGGAGTAGGCAACATAGGCTCCTCTATGGGTAGAGGATCGCGAGCATGAGTTTTGTCAACATATGGGACAGGAGGAAAATGAGCAGAAGAAGTAGGTATGGTATCAAAGACGGCATGAAATTCATGAACATTGGTGTTAGAATTCTCACTCGTCTGGTTTGATGAATGGGTATGGTTTGGAAAATGTTTCTTAAAGATATGCAAGTTTTAATTTTCTAGCGCGTTGGGGTTATCCAGGATGAGATCTCCATTTTCTAGCATTTCCTAGATGATGTTCTTACAAGTTTTAATTATAGTTTCCATCGCTATGGCCCTTAATGTGGTGGTAGTTACAGTATTCAATATCTTTATACCATGCTAGTACAGGATGAGAAGGTTCAAAACCAGTATGTGGTTTGATTGGCGAAAGGGTGATAGCGCCTACAACATCTTTCAACATCTTTTCCAATACAGATGAATAAGGCACTCCTATGGGAGTATAACGTCTTTGTTCATACTTATACTAGAAATTCTAAATAGGGGTTAAATTAGAAGGAGGTTTTGGTTGGTTTGACATGGATGGGAAAGGCCAAATTTCATAACCACTGTGTTGGCAGATCCTTTTTCCTTAGAAAAATTATTTTATGGCTTAGAAGAGGAAGATGAGTCATTCGATTTAAATGGAGTGCTCTTGTTGTGTAGATGAAGTTTCTTCTCTTCGAAAGCACGAATTTCTAGCTTCTAAGCCATGGTGAATGCCTCATCAAACATTCAAAATGTTTAGACTGGAGAAGAGTATGTGCCACAAGCCCTAGTGAATAAATCTATTAGCTCGGTTTGTGGAAGTTGAAAATTGATTTGATTGGTAAGGCTATGCCAACATGTCACAAAATCAGTGATAGATTCATCTTCATATTGGCACATAGAATACAGATCTATCATAGAGACCTTCTTAATGATATTGATGGAGAAGTGGTCAAGGAAGGTTTGGGCCAATTGATTGAAGGAGTAGATTGAGTGCCTAGGTAAGGTACTATACCAATCTAAATCAGGTCCTATCAAGGACATGGGAAAAGTCCTAAGGAGCAAGGCATCATCATGAATGAATAGATAACAAATGTGTTTGAATGATCACAAATACTGTTGTGGATCTTCCTTGTTATTAAATCGATTGAACTTAGGCATTTCCGAATGTGCGGGATAAGGATGAATGGGTATGGATAGATGAATAGGCTCATTACAGATTTCATCGTAAGTCAAAGCATTATGAGAATCCAGAAACAGATGCTTCTAGGGTCTACATCTTATTCATCATCATTCTTATAAGGTCCATTGTAGGATTAGATTGAGGAGTACCCCCTGCGGTATAAGGGAGTGGATGAGGTAGATAAGTTGTAGATGAAACTCCAGTGTATGGTGGTTCCAAATAAGCAAACTATGATGGGGGTATATAAGAGGGAACATATGAAGAAGGCATATACCTAGAATAATAAGTGGAGGTGATGAGGAGGTTGTTTATGTTGGGTATAAGTGGGAGGAACTTGTGTTAAGACCCATGTAGTGATGGGTGGAATAGTTTGAGGTATTAAAAGGACTAGATTTTGGAAAGGGAGTATAGGAGGTCAACATACAGGTGGTTGGGAAGCAATGGGAACTGATGATATCAATATACCTACACTAGGAGTTGTAGATGATGGTGAGGTGGATGTTGAAGGGGATACAAATGTTGAAGGTGTGATAGATGGCATAGGTGTAACAAATATCAAAGATGTAGGGATGATCTGGGAAACGATGGGTGATGAGGTGAAAGCAGGTAACACTACACTAGTGTTGGACAACATGGAAGTGGGAGTGAAAGTGAGAGAAATAGAGGTAGGCATCTCAAACATGGGATGACCTGACGAGTCACGTGTGGAAGAATGGGTGAGGTAATATTGAAAGGCTGTAGTATTATGATCAAATAATTTT
This sequence comes from Taxus chinensis, assembly GCA_019776745.2. NCBI lineage: Eukaryota > Viridiplantae > Streptophyta > Pinopsida > Cupressales > Taxaceae > Taxus > Taxus chinensis. The sequence goes on from CM034152.1 coordinate 772,096,875, forward strand.
GTGAATTCCTTGTCGCCTGTCGGTATAGTGGTAGAAGAATTAGGGTCCATGGGTGAGGAAATGGAAGGTGGTGAAGGGATAGGTGGTAGGAGCTAGTGACTGGCATGAAAGAATAAGGCATTAGCTTGCCAAAAAGTTAGAACCATGTGGGTAATGAGAGAATAATTAGTCTGAGTTCTGAAAATGCTATAGAAACACAAAAATAAGAGATAAGAAGAATTTGGAAAATGTTGATAAGATGTTGTTTTGATAGGAAAATAAAAACATAGAAACCGGCGTCGGTCGAGTAACCAGTGCTGGTAGGAAAAGGGAACCGGTGCCGGTCATTGGACCAATGCCGGTTACTATGAATAATTTGGAAATTTAACAATCTAGATGAGAAAGGTGCAAAAAAGGTGAAACTGGGTTGTGTTACTGGTGACAGAAGCTCAGAAATGAGTATATTAGAAGAAAACAAAATATAGTAAGTGACAAAAAGTGAAAAATTTCATAAGGAATTTGTTTTTGGTAGGTTAATAAAAACACACAGAAACCGACACCAGTCGGGTAACCGGTGCTCGTATAATTATGGAACCGACCTCAGTCACTAGAAAGATGCCGGTCACTGAGAAATTTGAGAAACTGAAGAAATTTGAAATTTAGAGTGTTTTAAGTCAAATAAAAGGCAACCCAGTAGTTGAGTATGGAAAAGTAATGTTCCTATCACACTAAGAAAAAAGTCAGAATACACCAACTATGATTATGGAGTGTGAAAGAAAAGAAAAAGAGAAGAATCATCCTCACAAACTCAAAACAAAAATTAGGAAAAAACTAACAAACACGCAAATCCTAGGTATCAAATTTTTTATGTTATGTGGCTTATGCCTTTTTAAACTAACTGTGAGTAGAGTAGAGTTGTTGGTCAACAAAGGTGCCCTATAAGTAGTCTATGGCTGGTATCAGGTGTTTTTGGCTAAAGTGTCCCCAATATATACTTCTCAGTAGACGAGGTCTGAACTATGATATGATGACTGGCCTAAACACTAGTTGGATCCACCTAATTAATCTTTGATGGAAACTACCAGGAAGGGAGATGTTTAAGAAATGATTAATTTGTTAAAGCTAGATGTGTCCACAAAGTGTCAACTAGATTAATGGATCAACAGTCATGACCTCAGTATATAGCAAATAAAATTTAGGTGATTAAATCAACAATCATAGGGATGAAATGGACTTTTAAAACAGATTGAAAAGTGAATTCTTTTTCATCAATGTAGCAAGAGAAAGGAAGGAATGTTTAATAAATGAGTAAATTTTTAAGCACCAAAGAAGAATTTCATTTTCAAATAGAAAGAAGAGAAGGTTTCCATAAATGAATTTTTTTCAAACACACAAATATCCTAAAAATGAGATGCAAAGAACCAAAAAGATAAGGTGTAGGCGTACCAAAATGTTTCAGGTAGAGATAAAACCTATAAGAGGTAAGTTCAAGGAGGGTTGATAGTCGAAGAGGTGAGTGTAGAATGTTATCCAAGCTGATTGTAGAGATATTCCCTTTGGCTAGGAGGAACAACCTATAAGAAACACAATAAGACCAAAAAATAGCATTAAAAATATAGGTTAGTGGATTGCCTAGCGAGAACTAGATCTAGGAAGCGAGGTGCTTCCTAGAAGGCTATCAATCCACTTTCAAATACAATTTAATGCAACAAATAACATGAAATAAGGAAACCCTATTGTAGTTGATAAGATTTATGTATCTCCTATAACATACAATAAGTGAATTTAATCTAAAAGGAAAGGTTATAATTAAATCTGGATGGCCGGTAGGTTGGTTTGGGTCTATAGGTATGACATGGGTTGTAGGTGAGGTATGGGTGAAGTTTGGTAAGATTCTAGGTGTGTTTGGGAGAAGTTATGAGCTCAATGGTTTTGAATATATTACCAGTCTCAGAGAGTGATGCCGGTTAAACGACTGATGCCAGCTACTGGTAAAGGACTGACGTCGATTGGCTAATTGGTGTCAGTAGGGGAAATTTGGAAGTAATATTAAATATAGGATTTTGGGCACTCTCTGTAATTACACAGAGTGTCAGGGGAGTTTAGTTGGGGTTGTGGAATTATTATAAGAGCTCAGAGATGGTTACGTTGGTTTTTGGGTGAGGTATGAAGAATAAATGGTTGGAATGAGGAATGATGGGAGAATTCTGGGTAAGATAAAATAAGGAATGAAATAGATAGCTAATAAAAACAAATAATCTATTGAAAATGACAAGGAAAGAATAATAATTACATGTAGAATTCAGAGAGAAAGCATGTGGTGGTGGTGGTTGTAGGGGAGGGTAATCCTAAACTAGTACAGTAGTGGAAAGATGGCTATGTGCACTAGAGCTCTGGATGAACCTATGGATGAACTGTATGGATTCTGAATGTTGTGAGAGCCTCTGGTTGGTTGCAAGATCGCAAGAGAGCTTGAGAGTTCAAATGAAAGATTTCCAAAAGTAAAGAAGTCAAATTTCCTACCTAAGCTAAGAGTTATACACTCTTAGTTAAAGGTAACTGGTGCTGACCAAGGGATAACCAACGTCAGTTAAGGAGAATTGGTATAACTTGCCAAAAATACAGTTTTTATCCCAAATTTGGCATGGTCTTTGGCTTAGTCCGGGTCTATAGTGTTAAATGGCATAAATTAGAGCATGGAATTAGTTAGAGGATTAATATGTCATGAATATTTAGGGTTGGAAAGAGTCCCAATTGGTTAGGATAAGTGGGGACTTGATCTAGGTTCATTAATAGGCTAGGAATAGGTCTAAGATGAGGTGGAAAGGTGATGTGGCTTAGTGAGATGGATATTAGTTTTAACTAAGGTAATTAAAATAATAATGGTGTGAGGATGAGGATTAATTTAATTATGCATAATTAAATTAATATTAATGTGTAGAAGGGGTCATGGCTAGGTGTATGTGTCTAATTACTTAATTGAAAAGGGCTAGAGGGATTGTGATCCAAATTTGGTGTCTATAGTAGGTCTAGTAGAACTAGAAACCGAACCCCAAATAAATGCTTCTACTAGAACCCGAGACTACTCTTCGAAGCCCATTCCTATTTACCCATCTATATCAGATGATGTTTATGAAACACTTTCAAATCCGGTGGGGGCTTACGACTTGATCAATGATTTAACAATGACCTTTTCTCACATCTCCTTCTTGGATTTGTTGACAAAATCCCCTGCTCATAGAGCTTCTTCATTAGAAGCATTGGGTCTTCAGAATTTGATCAATGTCACCCCTCCTCTAAAAGCGTAAATAAATCACATAGAATTTGATTTCTATCCTCTTGGGTAGTCAGAAATAGATGTTGGATTCGTGTTTGACATCAGTAAGATTCCCACAGATGATGAGTTTACATGTAGGGGTGATTTGGATCTATATCTATATGTTTGGATTTACAAAAACTATGTAAAATGTGTAATGATCAATGACAAAGAATCAATTAACATTGTCCCCTTTTATTTTCTCAAGAAGTTAGGCTACAGAGAGACCAATTTCTCTTCAACAAGAAACACTCTAAGAGGGTATGGTAGCCTCGAGGCAACATCGATTGGAACCATAGTGCTACCAGTTACCCTCGAGCCCAAGAAGGTTCTCACAGAGTTTTATATTATAGAATGGGAAACCAACTATAATATGATTCTCGGCCATCCTTGGATACATTGCATCAAGGTGATCCCCTCCATATTGTTTTAGGAAGTTAGATTCCTACACTTAGGGAAAGTATTCGTTGCATTGGGTGACCCAAAGCCCTTTAACATTCACCTAGCTAACCTAAATAAGAAGCCTGAGATACATTATGAGTTTGAGCTCCCCATAAACCAATTGAATAGGTCAATGAGTTCAACACCAAAGACAAAACTAATTCCCACAATGAAATTAGAGGCTACCGGATTGATTGAAGGGATTCTTGTAATCAGAGATGAAATTGCTATCATAGAGATAATATCAATAGGAACCACGAAAAATATTTTCAAGCTATTGGAGAATGATTTACCCATTCTCCTTCCATTTGATTCCATGGGCATAAGACATGTTCTGGGACTCAGCTCTCTTCTGGCCAATGGAATTTGAATGGTTGAAGTCTCATAAGCAAAGGAATAAGATACAAAGGATGATATGCCATCAATCTTCCCAAGCAATTATTGGAATCTTAATTTTGATGGATCAAAATTTCACTTTAGCGCTAGGGTAGGTGTGATTCTCACTTATCCTAAGGGGAAATTCATTCATTTTTCCTTCAAGCTAGATTTAAAATGTACAAAGATGGTGCAAAATATGAGGATCTTCTTCTTGGTGTCACAGTAGCAAAAGAATTAACAATTGTAATATTAGAGTGTTGGGTGATTCGCAGCTAGTCATTAATCAAGTTTCAGAGGTATATGAGAATAGGGTAGAACACTTACAACTCTATAAAATGGTTGTAATTAACTTAACTAAAGGTTTTGAATTAATTTCAATTGAAGCCATAACACGTGAACAAAACCTTCTTGCTGATTCGATAGCTACTTCCGCATCCCGCTTTTTTACGAGAAAAGAGTTAGAAGATATCAACTTCACAGTTTTAGTTTGCATTGAACCCTTAGTTCAAAAAATGCCAATGAATCCAATCCTGACATGCGTTAAGGCTGAGAATGAGCTTGCTACCCTAGATTATGTAGACAATGATGAGGCTATTGATGTAGCCTAGAATTTACCAGTAAAATCCCAAGTACGTTGACACATCACTTAGCCTAGACTAGGAACTCACCTGAAGTGCACAAAGGTACCAAGTCCCTCTTTAGGTTGTTGTTTCAGGATGCTAGCATGATGAAGACTTAATGCATTCAGATCCATAATTAATATATCATTCTACAACGCATGTTCAGATCTAGATCTAAAGAATAACTAAATTAAATGATAACCATGCTGAAATCAAGCATGCAAGAACCGAAGATACTCAATATTAATACTCTAATTCAGCCAATACACTCCATTATATTAAACATAATAAATATACAAAATCTCATTACAATAGATAATACCATAGCTTATGCAAGTATTATATTTGGCAGCATAACTTCATAGTAATTCAATTCTCACCCCCTACTATACTACACAGATCATTACATATTTATAAGGTGGGGAATTTCCCTTCACCACTTGCATGATTCCAAAAATAGGTCACGGGCTGAAAATATCCATGTGCCTCTACAATCACGACCACACGTGCAAGTGCACTAACAATAGATCTCTTCTAGTTAACTGTTAGTACCAATTCTATCTTTAGCCCACATCCATGCAAAGCACTTAGCATCCGATCTTCCAAAAATAGCTGATGTGTGTCACACAAGTCTTTTCTTAGTATATGTGCTCTACACGCAATCTCTAAAAATAGCCCCGACATGCGAAAAAGGATAAGTCCCAAATCCACCCTTATATTTCATGTGTGTGTTCTCCCCGATCCATTCGTGTCTTTTCCTACGCCATGTTCCCTCGCATGAACCTTCTGATACGTATTCCAATTTAATACACTCAACATTAACCCAAACTAAACTACATTGCTTCCTCGACAATGGATACTCCTCGAACAATAAAGCATAAAGTAATGGAATTAATGTGAAAGAATTTATATACAAAGAATAAGGATTTACTCTACATCACCCTCTGCTTCAATTGGAAGAATGAGTTCTGGATATTCTTCTTTTTTTCGGCCTCTAATGTCTACCACTCACTCAGCACGGCCTCTACCTTTTCAAGAATATTCACTACAAAAGACTCCAGCTCATCCTGTGTAATTTCTCCCTTCTCATTTTATAATACTAACATAATGTTAGAGCAGATTCATTTTTTGCACTATAAGTTTTCCTAGTTCATCCAACTTATTCTTTTGGGGCTCTTGGGACATTGTAAGGACCTCACAATTTTACTTTACCACTGTCAGTCTCTCCATGCAGCCCAATATTTCATCCTTCATATCTTTTAGGACTTCATTATCCTCTACAATCATCCTTATTCTGATGACTGATTCTGGAGTTGTATAAATATTCAATGTTTGATCTGTTTTTTTCAGCTCCTCTCAAAGAGTTTTTAGCACTTCCTCGTATGATGAAAATTTTCTAATTACTGCAGCCTTTGCCCTCTCTACCTCCTTTTTAGGGTCTTTTGGTGTTGGCATCCTAACTGGTCCCTCTTCAAGGGATTATATCAACCAAAGTATGCACATAGTTCATAGCTGAAGGGAAATTTTTTGGCACCTTGGGCTTTAAATGTGGTCTTACTTGGAGGACATGATCCTCAATCTCCTCTTTCATGCCAATAAGAACCCCATTCTTTTTCTACTCCATGTCCATTTTTTGTTTCAAGTGGGTGATCTCAGCATCCTTGGCCTTAATCTCTTCCCTCAATGCCTTGATAGTGACAAATTTTTCTATGTTCCTCCATGCCACCTCTATAAATACATTCACCAAGGCATTTCTTACCTACTCATCAGACATAATAGTGGGTTTAATGGTTATATGTCTGGCCTGTGGTGCCTTCTTCAACCTTCTTAACACATAGGATTCTTTGCATATGTTGAATTCTGGATCATCCATGTTTGTGTGTATATACCAAGATAGCTACTTTCTTGTACATGTGGTGGCCATGTCCTCATCCACTAGCTCCCATCCATATAACTTCTTAGGTCTCACCGTGCTTTGAAAATAGGTGTAGAAAATGTTTCTTGTGTCCTTACCATATCCCAAAAATGGAACAATAAATTCTCCACTTGTCTATTTACTTCTTGGCCCTTTAGGAACTGGCATAAAAAGATTTGGAGTTGGATCTTCAGTTCCCTAAGCAGTATCTTGCTCTGTCTCCCCTTCCTTTACTCCTTCATTCTTCACATCTCCATCTTTCATTTCTTCATCCTTTGGCTCTTCCACATCCTCTAGTGGTGTAGAAGATTTGGGCACCCTCTCCTCAAAATCTTTTGCCTCCTCATCCATCTTCAATTTTCTCCTTCTCTTTTCAATTATCTCCTTCTGTGGAGAAATCCGTGGTGATCTCCATACCAATTAGGCAGTAGCGCCTTAAGTCCTTGTTCTCTTGAAAACCCTCTTAAATTGGTGTTCCTTAGGGTCTACTCCAAACGATAACTCTTCATCCCCTTCTTCTTGTGTTTGTGGTGGAGTGCTTACGTGCTTAGACTCTACCTTGTCTAAGGGTTTCCTTCATCCTCTATGCACCAAGTCTTCACTATCTTCATGCTCTACCTCTTCATCGTCTACTTCTACAGTTGTAATGGGCTTTACAGTTGGTACATTCTCCATTGTATGCTTTCCCTTAGGTGGCCCTGAGAGTGTGAAATCATTCTCCACATATTTTTTTCCCTCCAACTTGGGCTTAAGCTGAAGGTAGATAAGTGTGGCCCCACTATCTCCAATCACCAAACTCATGGGCTTCATGCTTATCATGTCTGAAATCAGCCTCTCTATATACGCGGTCTTCCTTGGATAGAAATAGGTCTTGTATAGCATGTGGTAGTCCCAGTTTACCTTATCTGCAATAAAGTTAAGGCATCACACATTGTTGAACTGATGGACCACTACCTGTAAGGAATGTGCTATGAAGGCATATGGTAGCTTACACCAAGGGCTCCAAGTAACATCCTTCATCGCAAAACACATGATGCAAAAGTTCTGATACACTACGAAGTGGACAGCCTTGCCCACCACCGAAGGTGAATCCTTGGGGATGCATCATTCCTCTTTAAATGTCCCGCAGAGCCTGTCATACCACATCTCCGCCCTTTGCTTGAATGGCCCACTCATTAAACCTTCACATAAGTACTTCTCAGACCTTTCTGCTAAGGATTTATTCTATACATGGTACTCCCATATTTTGTTCTTTGGCCCATTAGGCACCCTGATCTAAAAAAATACTAAGGATAACAGGAAAATGCCGAAATTGATTTTCTCTCATGTGCATGCTTCCTTGACGATTTTGTCTACAATGTAGCCTACTATGCTATAGATTGTTCCCTGTGACAGTTTCCTTACAATGTGTAGCCACAATGTGTTCACCTGGGACCACCTCTCTTGATCATTTAACTTAGTGATTAGATGTGCAGCTACCTATACAATGGGATACTTCTTAAGTTTATCTATATCCATTCCACGTTGACCTTTTGTGTATCCTAACTCCTTCCACGTCTCCAAGATGGCTACTTTATCTGTCAGGTCACCATTCTGGTCCACTTCGGTGCCCATTAATCCTATTATAGTGGAAATTAGAGTGGTTGTAATCCTTACCCTATGTCCAGAGAAATATAAGAAACCCTCATGCACCCTGCTCATCAGCCACTAGTACAAAGGTTCATACTTTCGAAAATAGGGAAGCTCGTACAACCGGTAAAATCTAATATGCTTTAGTATCTTCTCTCCCACATCATCATACACTGACATATCTTTGGGTGTACACTTGTTTGTCTTTGTATTCAATAGCACATCTAATTCCTTTTTGTTTTATGATGTGCAATGGTTGTAGTCACTGATCTTGCATTTTCTGATGCGAGAGTCCCACTCTTGTCCTACTATCACGCCTTCTAGGTACTGCATCTTTGAAAAGTTTCTCTCGGGAGTGATTTCAAATTCTGTTTCCATCTTCTTCTTCCCTTTTTCTCCTACGACAGGTGATTTCTTTAGTGCCATCTATAAATCGCAACGGTCTGTCCTCAAATGCTCGTTTTCTAGCTTTTGCACCGTGAAAACTCAAACCCTAGATCGAATGTGTGTTCCCTAGATCTTTTGAATGCTCTGCTTCACTCAAACCATTCACCAATGGGGACGTAAGCTTCTCCTATGCACAAATATGTTGCTCACGTCTGGTTTCATACTCTTCACACCTCAATACTCTTTGCTCATCTCGGTCACACGTAGCTCTTTAAAATTCTTGTGATTTACAATGGTAAGAATGAACTCGTATCCCTCCCTTATATAGATTTTTAAAATTTTGATGCATTTATTGCTCCCTCACCTACCAACATTCCTCATTAATTGACCCTTTTCATAATTTTCCACATAGTACATCTTTGCGCCTCAGTCATAACCTTTTAGCGTGCCTTCATACCTTTTAGCTAAAAGCTTCTCTTCACCGCACTTCTATGCACCTGAGTACCTAAATACCTCATCACTGCACCTTCTCCTAGTAGTCTCCACAGCCACCACTTACCTCGCATTATACTATTCCTTACTTTATCTCCATCCATGGTCCTCATTTGGAAGTAATCTTCTTTTCACCAACTCTTCAAACTTTGAATAGCACCTACAGTAGTTTTTTGTTTTATGTGTACCTATTTCTCAACAACCACCCCACAAAAAGAGTATGTGCAATCCTCTGCACATAAAAATACTGCAAATGGTAATTAGTTTCTAGTGCGCAAATGCACTTATTGCACAAAACAACAACTAAATTGACAAAGCATAGCGACAAACAAGGAAATGCATTAAGGGAATACATAATTGAAAACCTAATCTAAATAGCAATATTACCTTATTACAAACACCAAGAATACTTATTTATAGTAGGGCTTCAGCCTACTCCTGTTGAATTAACCGGGTAACCATACTCCATCAAGCATTTCTAACTGACAAGCTCTTATTTCAAGTATGTGAGTGATAACATATGGTTCTAACCAATGTACTTTGAGTTTTCCTGGATGACATAAAAACTTAGAATCGTAGAGAAGCACCACCTATCCTATCTCAAGATTTTTGTCCCTAATGTGTCTATCATGCCATGATGTACCCTAGAATTTACCAGTAAAAGCACAGGTGTGTTGGCACACCACTCAACCTAGAATAAGCGCTCACCCGAAGTGCGCAAAGGTACTAGCCCCTCTTCAGGGTTGTTATTACAGGATGTTAGCATGATGAAGACTTAATGCATTCAGATCCATAATTAATATATCATTCTATAGTGCATGTTTAGATCTAGATCTAAAGAATAACTAAATTAAATGATAACCATGCTGAAATCAAGCATGTAAGAACCGATTATACTCAGGATTAATACTCTGATTCAGCCAATACACTCCATTATATTAAACATGATAAATACACATAAGCTCATTACAATAGATAATACCATAGCTTATGCATGCATTAGATTTGCCAGCATAACTTCATAGTAATTCAGTTCTCACCCCCTACTATACTACGTAGATCATTACATATTTATAAGGGTGGGAACTTTCCCTTCACCACTTGCATGATTCCAAAAATAGGTCACAGGATTAAAATAGCCATGCGCCTTTACAATCATAGCCACACATGCAAGTGAAATAACAATAGATCTCTTCTAGTTAATTGTCAGTAGCAATTCTATGTTTAGCATGCATCCATGCAAAGCACTTATTAGTCGCTCTTACAAAAATAGCTGATGTGTGTCATGTAAGTATTTTCCCAATTTATGTGCTTTGCAAGCTATCTCCAAAAATAGCTCGTACATGCGAAAACAACCAAGTCCCAAATCTGCCCTTATATTTCACGTGTGTTTTCTCCCATATCCATCTGTTCCTTTGACTATTCCCTGTTCCCTCACGTGAACCTTTTGTGTTCCTTCTGATATGTATTCCACTTTCATCTACTCAAAATTAGCCCACACTAAATTACATTACTGCCCCGGCAATGGCTACTCCTCGAACAATACAGAATAAAGTAATGGAAATAATGTGAAAGAATTTCTATACAAAGAATAAGGATTTACTCTACATTTCCCTCTGCTTCAACTGGAAAAATGAGTTCTAGATATTCTTCCTTTATTTCAGCCTCTAATGTCTATCACTCACTCAATGCAATCTCTGTGTTTTCTAGAATATTCACTGAAATAGACTCCATCTCATCCTGTGCAATTTCTCCCTTCTCATTTTGTAATACTAACATAATTTTAGCCATTGTAGACATTCCCTCTTCTAGCAAATCCATTTTTTGTGTTATACATTTTCCTAGTTCATCCAACTTGTTCTTGTGGGGATCTTGGGCCATTGTAAGGGCCTCATGCTTTTGTTTTACCACTTCCAGTCTCTCTGTGTGCCCCAATGTTTCATCCTTCATAGCTTTTAGGACTTCATTTTCCTCTACCATAATCCTTATTCTAATGACTGCTTCCGGAGCTGTATAGATATTCAATGCTTGATCCGCTTTCTTCATCTCCTCTTGAAGGGTTTGTAACACTGCCTTGTATGATAATTATTTTCTAATTACTGCAGCCTTTTCCCTCTCTACCTCCTTTTCAGGGTCTTTTGGTGTTGACATCCTAACTGGTCCCTATTCAAGTACCATATCAACTAAAGTACGCACATAGTGCATAGCCGAAGGGAACGTTTTGGGTACCTTGGGCTCTAAATATGGTCTTGCTTGGAGGACATGATCCTCGATCTCCTCTTCCATGCCAATAAGAACCTCATTCTTTTCTACTCCAGGTCCTTTTCTTTTTTCAAGTGCACAATCTCAACATCCTTGGCCTTAATCTCTTCCCCCAATGCCTTGATAGTGGCAGATTTTTCTATGTTCCTCTGCACCACCTTTGTAAATACCTTCACCAAGGCATTTTTTACCTTCTCATCAGACATAACAGTGGTCTTAATGGTTATATGTTTGGCCTGTGGTGCCTTCTTCAACCTTCTTGACACAGGATTCTTCACATACGTTGAATTCTGGCTCATCCATGTGTGTGTGCATAGACCAGGATAGTTATTTTCTTATGTGCATGGTGGCCATTTCCTTATCCACTAGCTCCCATCCATATAAATCCTTAGGGCTCATCGTGCTCTAAAAACAAGCGCAGACAATGTTTCTTGTGTCCTTACCATATCCCAAAGATGGAACAGTAAATTCTCCACTTGTTTGTTTACTTCTTGACCCCTTAGGAACTGGCGCGCCAAGATTTGGAGCTGGATCTTCAACTCCCTAAGTAGTATCTTACTTTGTCTCCCCTTCCTTTACTCCTTCTCCTTCATTATTCACATCTCCATCTTTCATTTCTTCATCCTTTGGCTCTTCCACATCCTCTGGTGGTGTAGGAGATTTGAGTGCCCTCTCCTCAGAATCTTCCACCTCCTCATCCAGCTTCAATTTTCTCCTTCTCTTTTCAGTTGTATCCTTCTATGGAGAAATCCATGATGATCTCCATACCAATTGGGTAGTAGCACCTTGAGTCCTTGTTCACCTAAAAAACCTCTTAAATCGGTGTTCCTCAGGGTCTGCTCCAACCTCCAACTCTTCATCCCCTTCTTCTTGTGTTTGGGGTGGAGTAATTACGCACTCAGATTCTACCTTATATGAGGGTTGCCTTTGTCCCATATGCACCAAGTTGTCATTGTCTTTGTGTTCTTCCTCTTCATCATCTAATTCTATAGTTTTAGTGGGATTTGGAGCTGGTACATTCTCCACTGTGTGATTTCCATTAAGTGGCCTTGGGAGTGTGAACCCGTTCTGCACATATTTTTTTCCCTCCAACTTGGGCTTGAGCTGAAGGTAGATAAGCACTGCCCCAATATCTCCAATCTCCAAACTCATGGGCTTCATGCTTATCATGTCTAAAATCACCCTCTCTATGTAGGTAGTCTGCCATGGATAGACATAGGTCTTGCGCAGTGTGTGGTAGTCGTAGTCTACCTTGTTTACAACAAATTTTAGGTGTCACGCATTTTTGAACCAATGGACCACTACCTAGAAATAATGTGTTGTGAAGGCATATGAAAGCTTACACCAAGGGCTCCAAGTACCATCCTTCATCACAAATCATGTGATGCAAAAGTGCTGATACACTGCAAACTGGAATACCTTTCCCACCACCGAAGGTAAATCCTTAGCGATGCACCACTCCTCTTCAAAAGTCGTGTGGATCCTATCATACCACATCTTTTTCATTTTCTTGAATGGCCCACTCATTCACCCTTCACATAAGTACTTCTCAAACCTTTCTTCCAGGGATTTATTCTACATGGGGTACTCCCATATTTTGTTCTTCGGCCCATCGAGCACCTCGATCTCCAAAAATACTAAGGACAACAAGAAACTGCCGAAACTAATTTTCTCTCTTGTACACACTTCCTTGATGATTGTGCCCATAATGTAGCCTGCTATGTTGTATATTATCCCCTGTGACATTTTCCTTGCAATGTGTAGCCACATTGTGTTCACATGGCACCACCTCTCTTGATCATTTAACTTAGTGACCAGATGTGCAACTGCATGTATGATGGGATACTTCTTATATTTATCTATATCCATTCCACTTGAACCTTTTGTGTATCCTAACTCCTTCCACATCTCCAAGATGGCTTCTTTATCTGTAGATTCACCATTCATGTCCACTATTGTTCCCCTTAATCCTATTATAGTGGAAATCAGAGTGGCTATAGTCCTTACCCTGCATCCAATGAAATAGAAGAAATCCTCATGTACTGTGCTCATCAATCACTTGTAAAAAGGTTCATAATTTCCAAAATAGGGAAGATATTACAAGTGGTAAACTCTAATATGCTTTAGTAGCTTCTCTCCCACATCATCATACACCAACATATCTTCAGTTGTGTGCTTGTTTGGATTTTTATTCAATAACGTGTCTAATTCCTTTTTGTTCTTTTATGTGTGGTAGTTGTAGTCACTGATCTTTCATTTTTTGACATGAGAGTCCCACTCTTGTCCTACTATCATGCCTTCTAGTTATTGCATCTCTAAAAATTTTCTCTCAAGAGAAATTTCAACTTCCACTTCTATCTTCTTCTTCCCTTTTTCTCCTACGACAGGTTCTTTCTTTAGTGCCATCTATAAATCGCAATGTTTTGTCCTCAAATGATCATTTTCTATCTTCTACACCATGAAAACTCAAACCCTAGCTCAAATCTGCATGCCCTAGTTGAAAAACACATGCCCTAGCTCTTTCAAACGCTCTACTTCGCTCAAACCATTCACCAACGGGGATGTAAGTTTGTATTGTGCACAAATTTGCTTCTCACGTATGGTTTCACACTCTTCACACCTCAACACTCTTCACTTAGCTTAGTCACACTTAGCTCTTTCAAATTCTTGATATTTACAACGGTAAGAATGAACTCGTATCCCTCCCTTATATATATTTTCAAAAATTTGGTGCATTTATTTCTCCTTCACCTACCAACATTCCTCATTAATTGACACTTTTCATAATTTTTCACGTGGTACATATTCACACCTCAGTCATAACCTTTTATCACACCTTCCTACCTTCTAGCTACAAGCTTCTATTTAGTGCCTGAGTACCTCATCATTACGCCTTCTCTTGGTTGTCTCCATGGCCACCGCTTACCTCGCGTTATACTGTTCCTTCATTTATCTCCATCCATTGTCCTCATTTGGAAGCAATCTTATTTTCACCAAATCTTCAAACTTTGAATAACACTTGTAGTATTTTGTTCCTTTATGTATACATATTTCTCAATAACCACCCCACACAAATAGTATGTGTAGTCCTCTGCGCATAAAAATATTGCAAATAACAATTAGCTTCTGGTGAAAAAACACACTTATTGCACAAAACAACAACAAAATTGACAAAGCATAGAGACGAAGAAGGAAATACATTAAGGGAATACATAATTGAAAACCTAATCTCGATGGCAGTACTACCTTATTACAAACACCAAGAAGGCTCATTTATAGTAGGACTTTAGCCTACTCCCATTGAAGTAACCGAGTAACCGTATTCCATCAAGAATTTCTAACTAACAAGATCATGTTTCAAGTATGTGAGTGATAAAGGAGATGACGGACTCATCCAAAGAACCTGTAGAAGGATGGGGATCCTTTACTGCATCACAAGTGGATACTACAAAAAGATGACCAAGGTCAAGAAAATACTCATCCCAATGAGGGGACTCAACAAAAAGATGAGTGATGTTGGACAGATATGAGTCATCCATGCATAAAGGAAGAGGAGTGGAAAAGGCCTCACACTCTAGAAGTGGAAAGGAGGCTGGTGTAATGACTATATGAGGCTGAGATCGGGAATGCTCAATGTCTGATGAGATGTGGGAAGTGTCAACACTCTCTAGAATAGTGAGAGGATGAGAATATTCCTCTGTAGTAGTATTGGCATCATAACTAGGAACATAATCCCTATCATGAGAATTAGAACCAAGCGAGTCTGTGTCAATGAAACTACCATCACATGAAGAACAAGAGGAGATAACTGGATCAGTAGCAACAACAACAGTGGAAATAGTGAGGAGGATTTGATTTTTCCATGTGAATGTGGGAGGTGTAGTGATGGATAACATCAAGTGACCAACAACATGATTGCAAGTGTTAATAAATTCCTCAAGATGACTGGACCAAGAAAGAAGTGTGTAAGACCCTCATAGGAAAAGTAACGTTCTATGGAAGCATGCCATGCTGAATAGTTCTCTCTCCCAAGAAGAAGTGGTGGAGGTTGTAACACAATCCTGTTACACTCAAGTATGGAAAGACAATCCTCCATGATGTAGAAGTAGAAGCAAGAAGTCCAAGGTGTATAAGAAGAAGAGGGTGCAAGAATGCAATATGCCAGACTCAACCAATAATGTGTCTGCAATAGATACGACACTTGAGAAGAATAATGATAACGCCCTATCTATGGAACTTTATAAGATATTGCATGATTATAATAGGGTACGTTCATGTGAATTCATATAGTTAACCACTCAACTTGTAGTAGGTGACGAGTCACATGAGAGTGGAGGCTACAAGAAAGTCCAAGTCAGAAGTAGAGGAACACACGCAATCAAGCACAAAAAGGTGAAAAACAATACATCGGTACACTACTTAGTGTGAGATAAAATGTGTCTCATGACGCAAAAGATAAGGATCTATTTGCACAAGGCTGTGGTAGAAGCTTCCAGTAGCCATATGTGAAGAAGAGAAATACAATGTAGCGAGCAAGAAATAATGGCCTAAAAATCTAAATAACCCTATATACAGAGCCTGGAAAAATAATGTTCCCTTATTACATGATTTTTTATTGATTTCCCCTTTAAAATTCTATGCAACGTGTAAAAATTAGGAAAATTGAAGAAAATATTAAGGAGGGAGAAAGGGGCCCTAGAACTCAAAAGGGTGAGTGGAGGGCTGGCTAGCTCGGAGGTAGTTCGACAAGATGATCAGTGAGTTGGGTAGACCAATGCACTGAGTCAAGATATAAGGGAGCCCGAGTTGGCTCAATGGGAATGGAGGGTTCATCGATGTGGGTTGCTGCATGGATGATCGATGAGTTGAGCAGTGTGGTGTCTCAGATGGGTAGGTGTTAACGCATGGAGGACCGAATCATTGGGTCGCTGAGGGGTCACTAGGAGGGAGTCACCGAGATGAGGCCAGAGCATTCCAAACACAAGCTAGTCCATGGACAATGTGTGGTAGTTGGATGGGGATAGGTTTTGGCCAGAGTGAGCACCCCGAGGTGGTCATTGAGAGGAGCGTCGAGTCAAGCAGTGAGCAGTGGAGTTAGCAGAGGATAACACAGAGTAGATCTT
This sequence comes from Taxus chinensis, assembly GCA_019776745.2. Taxonomy (NCBI): domain Eukaryota; kingdom Viridiplantae; phylum Streptophyta; class Pinopsida; order Cupressales; family Taxaceae; genus Taxus; species Taxus chinensis. The sequence continues at coordinate 772,113,417 of CM034152.1, forward strand.
GATCAGCGTGGGATAATCCAAGTCACTTTCGACATAGAGAGATCATAACGAAATGGATTTCATATATCCAAATATTTCTAAGGGCATGAGCACAAGACCAAGAGTGAATATAGGACTCTAACATGGTACTGAGGATGAATGCAAGAAAATGTAACAGAGATAAACGTGTAGGATACGAGTGCAAAAATATCATGAGTTCAAGATTTAAACCAATGTAAGCACGAAAAGGTGGAGACTTCCAAAGCTGAGATAACTAAGGGACCGATCAGAATACAAGTGTAATGTAAGGAGGTCAAGTGGTTGAAGACTGTAACTTAGAAAACTGATGCACACACCATGTAGAGTGTGTTAGAGTAGGTATTTACCTTAGCTCATGTTCACCTAGGTACTCTATTTACCTTTATTGTATTTATCCTCACCCACTTATGTGTGTGGATATTTGTTTTATCTTATTTAGATATTAGGAGATATATCTAGTTGTTAGGTATAGTTATTTCCTTGATCTATGGTATTGACTAGATCCTTGATGTCTAGTTCTCTCCTAAATCTATGGTCTTGACTAGTTCTTTGATGACTAGTTATTTCCTTGATTTATGGCTTGATCTATGACCTTGACTAGTTCTTAGATTGTTATTCCTTGCCTATTTAAGCAAGGCCCCATTCTCAATGTATTGCATTGAGTTCCATAATAATATATGATATTGTTGCTCATTTGTTTGCAAAGGTTTTATGTAAAAGTTATTCTAGTGAATTACTTTCATCTTATTGATCGTGGTGTTTGATTAGCATCTATGTTCTTGGCTTGGTATGATCTGGTTATTGTTCCTTTCATGGTATCAGAGCTGGAGATTGTTGTTGACATCTGTCTGAAGCACATGATTTTATTTATTCGGGTTTGTTGGATTTCTCGAGATCTGTCAAAATAGTAAGTTGTACAAACACCCATTAAAATCCTTAGCCCTTGGTCATATGGTATGGTCATATGAGGGCTTAAAGCTTGTGAATCCTAATAGTAGGTGCTTAATTTTAGCCCCCTTTAATTTTATTTGTGTGGTGAAGGCAACAACATTTTGTTTTGTTTTCGTGGCACCTAAAATAAATAATAGAGAAAAATATTAAAAAGCTTGTAACTTTTGATCGGTAACTCAGTTTTGAGTGCCGTTTTTAGCAAAAGTGCTTGATTTTCATGCTCACTTTTGGGAGTTGTAGTTTTTACCTATCATGGATTCTGAGAATGATATGCTTTTCTCTGAAGTGTGTGGACTTCAAGAGGTAAAATTTGTGGAAGAAAATAGATCACTCAAGAAGTGAAATTCTCTTCTACAATCACTCATTCATGATAAGGATACAATAATACAATCCCTATAGAAAAAACTTGCTAGCCTACAGCATCACCATCATATTGTAGACAACCACAACCATGCTCCTAGTCCACTTGCAGCTATTGCTCCTAAACCCATTGACATTGATCTATCAGTCTTTGAGTCAGTTCCTGCTCTTGATGCTCATACACCTATGAAGCTTGTTACCACATGCTCTTCCGCATCTGTGCCTATTACAATACCACATGTTGTCTATCCTATTTTTACTCAGCTGCATGGCTTTTTTGAGAAGCATACTACTGCATTCAGTTCTCGCATGTTTCATTTTATGGGTCTCACTAGCAGAGTCATTGGTAGAAATTCACATGGTATTATTTCCTCTATTCCACATGTTAAGTGGAATTCTCCTCATGACATTGGTTTTCAAGCAGATACTTCATTGGGATCACCCATTGACAGAGCTACTTTTTTTTGCTCAAATATTTTTGAGGATCTTGAGCAACACATGAGTTTTACACCTTCACTCAGGCTTGAGAAACTTGAGATTTTAGCTATCAGCCATGAACAACCTAACACACATTCTGATGTTCTTTTGCATGCACCCATTGTGCATTTTGCACCAAGTCATATGCAAGCATCTTCTTCATCCATCTGTGTTGATTTGGGGTGGATATCTGATCACTCATGGTGGTAATTGAGAGGACTCTACAGGCATGGCTCCTCCACCATTTGTCCTCTTGCTCCACTTTATATACCTTCTGCATTGTGATGATTTTTTTTTGAGCATTTTTCTTTAGCAGGTGTAGTATATCTCTCTTATTTATTGAGAGATTTTGTATCTGTATTTTGGACACTTTTGGCGTGTTGACAGTATCACTTATGGGGGATCTATTCTTGTGCATTCCAATGTTAGTTTGTCAGTGTTCGAATAGTTGTTTTTGGCAACTCATACAGATTTGTAGCATCACTCCACCCATTCAACAGTATGGGAGGGTGTGGTGTTGATTATGCTTCTTTGGATTTCATGTCCTTACCTTGTTACCTTGGATTTTCTTGGATTGTGACACTCTATATTTTGTGTCCTTGCCTTGTTGATTTGGTTATTGTTCTTTTCATGGTATCAGAGTGATAGATGATGTAGACATCCAGTAAGTTTTTCTTTGCAAGCAAGGGTTTTTTTTTTCATATATATGGAATTTATTAGAATTTTTTGCAATATGCATTTTTATGCAAAAAAGAGTGTGGAATTGGATTTGTAAGGTGCCAAAACCCTAGAATCGACTGTAAACTTGACCATGTTTTGAGATAGTCAAACATGGGTGCATTATTTTATCCATTGGATATAAGTGTGTACCTTCTGGACGCATTCTTTTACCCTCTGGATATTTTGGTTTTGGATGCAGTCTTTTATCCACTGGAGGTAGATCTGTACCCTCTGGATGTATTCTTTTATCCATTGGATATAAGCGTGTACCTTCCAGATGTATTCTTTTAGCCTCTGGGTATTTTGGTTTTGGATGCAGTCTTTTATCCACTGGACGCAGATCTGTACCCTCTGCATGCATTCTTTTATCCATTGGGTATAAGCGTGTACCTTTCAGATTCATTCTTTTACCCTCTGGGTATTTTGGTTTTGGATGCAGTCTTTTATCCATTGGACACAGATTTGTACTCTCTGGGTGCATTCTTTTATCCATTGGATATAAGCGTGTACTCTCTATACGCAATGATTTACCCTCTAGACATTTTAGGTTTTGGGCACAGGATTTTATCCTTTGGTCGCAAGCATGTATCGTGTGGATGTACTCTTTTACCCTTTGGACATTTGGGTGTCACGTGTACCTTTTAAAAAGATCAGCATTAAAAATTTATTTTAATACCAAAACCTTGTAGAGCTCATAACTTTTGATCCGTAGCTCGGATTAAGGTGATTTTTTTTTGAAATTGTGTATTTTTTCAAGATCTATGCATTGGTGAAATTTTTATATACATATTTCAAATGTAAAAGGTAATTTTACTAATTGTAATATTTACATGCACTCAATTATAAAGTGCCAAATTCGGGAGGGTGTTGTGATCACTTGTGGATGCATTTTCGGTTGAGCCCGACGTCCTAAAATTTTGGGTATTGCATTCTTGTATTTATGGGTGTATACATTTATATCTCTCTTGTTTGTTGAGATATTTTTGGATCTATATTTTCGACACTTTTTTTGGCATATTGACAGTCTCTCTTGTGGGGGAGCTATTCTGGTGGAGCCCAATGTTAGTTTGTCAGTGTTCGAGTAGTTGATTTTGATAACTCATACAAATCTATGGTGTCACTCTACCCATTCTGCAGTATGGGAGGGTGTGGTTTTGATACTAATTCTTCGAGTTTCATGCCCTTGCCTTGTTACCTTGGATTTTTATTGGATCGTGGCACTCGTATTTATTTGGATCTCGTGTCCTTGCCTTGTTGCCTTGGTTTTTCTTGGATCGTGGCACACCTATTTCTAGCAGTTGATCAAATTATGTTTGGTGTTTATTTTTCACTTTTTGACATTACTCCATTGACAGTCTCCTTACATGGAGCTATTTAGGTGAAGCCCAGTGTCAGTTGTTTTTGAGTTATATGATCGAGCAGTGGATTCAGAATATAGTGTGCACCACACTTCTTCAGCATTGTACAAGTTTTTGGAGTCGAGCTTCTGAGGATATCTTATAGCAATATTATGCTCTCTACTTTCTTATTACTGTTTTTGGGTACCTTGCGGTGTCCATTTTTCCTATTTGTTGTATGTGGGTACCTCATCAGGTCTTGTTGCTGGGACCCACCTTCTTTTCCACCCACCTAAGCTATGTTTATGGGAGGGTGTTAGTGTAGGTTATTATTTATCCTTTTATTTATTTATTAGGATAATTATTATACTTATGTTAGCCCTACACTTTTTGGGTTAGCTTGCTTAGGTGTACTAGTTGTGTGGAGTTAGCTTCTCAGTTATGTCGAGTTAGCTTACTAGTCTTTTGGAGTTAACTTAACTACCAGTATCAGTTAGTGGGAGATCTTTACCATTGATTTGGAGTTAACTAGCAGGAGCCAGCCAAAGCTAGTGGTCAAAGAATCAAATGTAAACCTCCAACACAGAAGATCACACTGAGTCAAATTTAGTGCAATGTGAGTTCAAATGATGCATATTTGAGTGGAGAGGTTAACATGCGAGCTGGGGGAGCCAGCTCGATTCCAGGTTGGCAAGTTGGTGTCGAGTTAGGCCTAAAACACTCTAGAATCTCTAAAAAAACCTCAAAACTAGGAAGAACATCACCTAAACCCTCAAATAAAAGGACTAAAACCTTTGGAAAACACCTTCAAACACACATATAAAATCCTAGAAAACCAGTAAACCCACAAACATAAACACGAACTAGGAACTCGAACACACCCAAAAATGAGATTTGAAGTCTGAATCAATGCAATTACAGCATGAATGGAATAAACATTACAATTAATGCATGAGAGACATTTTTATCATGTACAGAAAACCATAATAACACAAAAACTAAAAATTTACATGGATCCACACAATGTGTTGTTTGATACCATGAGGGATAATGTAAAAACACGAAGCATGAGGATCATACAGGATGGCATGAACATTGACCATTGTGTAAATTGGAAGTGTGAAGAGATCTCATGAAGAGTGAGCATCAACCATAGGTGCATGCAAATATTTGAAAAAGGTCACAACTTTGTTAAGCTCAAAATTGTTGGAAGCACAATAGACTGAGAGGGGGGTGAATCAGTCCTACTAATTAATTTTCAATTCATTAACCATCACATACATTCATTGAATCATTCATACATTAACCATCCATAACCATATGTGTGCATTAGATATGTAACATCAATCACAAAATCATGAAACAAAGTACACAACATAAGAACACCATATGTAAGTGGGAAACCCTCATGGGGAAGAAAACCCACTGAAACTCTACTTATATTACACAAAGAATTTAAGTTTATTAAATTACCAACTTCACAAGGAGCACCAACCCCTAATTTAGTAAATCACAAACCCTACAAGAAGTACCAACCCCTAATTCAGTATAGCATCAACCCAACAAGGAGAACCAACACTTAATTTAGTGAAGCACCCACTCCACAAGAAGGATAAAACCCCCTATTATGAAAAATCACCAACTCTGCCATCTGAAGATGTTTTATCTCTGATAATGTTTCTTCAACAATTGATGGAGATCACTAATTCAACTCATAAACCCTGGGTCTTCAATCTTGCATAATCTTCTTCCTTCTCAACTTGTCTTGCCTCTAAAACTCTTACACACATGCTCTCAATAATTCATAAACCTATCATGCATCTAACCAGATATAAAAATCTTCCCTCATACCTTCCATTCACTCACCTATGGGTTTGCACTTTTCACCCATGCAAAACTAACTCACAAAATGAGTTCAATCTTCACTTTTATATGCAAATCTTCTTTCCAAATCAAAGGAGGTTGGGCCCTCATGAAAAATTAGGACCCATACACATTAATGAAATTAAAATAAAATTATTACAATGGTCACATATGACCCAAGTAGGACGGCCTATCCAAAAACCACATTGCATGTGCCAAAAATGGCTCCAAACCCCATGGGCACAATCTTAAAATTTCCCTGACATTAGTACCATACTTTTTCATGACCCAAAAATCATCAAAAATGATTAAAATATAATTTAACATTCATAAATGGTCATAATTAATATCAACCAATCAAATTATTTCATTTACTGGGCCTAGTTCCTTTTACAATTCTCAAAATAGATGTTTCATGCACCCTTCAACACCTTGTAAACTTCATAAGGCCACAAAATTAATTCAAAAAGATAAAAACAAGTCATGTAACCACTTTATGGAAATTTAATAAACTTTATAACACTTCTAATAAAGTTATAAGTCATGAAACATCCATATATTCAAACCACACCTACTTTTTCCTTCACTAGATAAACCTGCAAAACTGATGTTTCTAAAGGTTAGCTCATTAAAAACATTTCTAAATAAAATAAATACCTAAAAATTGATTAATTGGATTAAAAATTCATCCCTCTTCATATTACAGGTGATATAAAACATCAACCAAATCAATATACTTCCTCAATAAACATCAAACTTTCACCTGAACACATGTTGTCTTGAATTGCCAAAAATATTCATGTCTAAAGAATGGCCTAAATACCCTTTCAAATTACCTCATAATGATACCAAAAATTATATAAATATAAATATCTATGAATCATATTTCCAAAAAAACTTGAATTACCTTCAAAATCCACCTGTAGCTCAAGTTATGCTCATTTTACTGGACCTTTCTATTTGAGATCCCAAAACTTCCCTTGACTAGTCAACATGTATGGACCTCAAAACACCATGTACATGCATGAAATTATCCTAAAACCTCCATGGAAATAAATAAAATTTCCCATACATCATGCACCATCAATTTTTCATTTCTACTCCTTTGGACCATATTGTCCTAAAACCTTCTTCTTTAGAAACTATTATTTTTAGGTGAGGCTCACACATCACCATGACCTCAACCATAAATTTATAGAAAACTAACAGAGTCCTCTACAACATCCAATTATAAATTTTTTAGTAGTAATAAAAATTGGGTCAATATAATTCACTTTCTGCAAACCACTCCTAGTTAGGGTTTAACTAGGGTTTTAAACCACTTTGTCTTCTTAACATTCTTTCATAAAAACATGACTATTAAAAAACCTTATTATTTTTGTGAAACATTATAAACTCACCAAATAATCTTCCCTAAAATTCACAATTTCCCATGCAAATAACATTATTCACAACAAGCATCTGAAGATGCACTTCGAGCTGGAAATACACTTGATTTTGACCATGTCTCACAAAATTAGTCATAGCTTGCAAAATACAGATCATGGGTACCTAACAATTTTCTTAAAGAACCATGACTCATCCCTCTAACATATCAAATCATCATAATGGAAAAACCATAACTCAATCTCTCTAGTCACTAAGACTTACCTATGGTTGCATGCTAGATCCTCACTATAGAAGCTAGGATCAACTGAAATAATGTAGTAAATGAACCAGAAACCTATGAAAATGACCTAAACATACCTCATATTTTTGTATACACTTGTATTCATACTTCCATGAGCTCATATAGCTCTAAACCATTCTGTCACACCTCCAAGCTATTATACTTGTTCCCAATGAGCCCCTGTAATCAAGTGATACACCTTTACATGTACCATACCACTACTATGAGTGCTCAAGAACCCTCAAAAAATTCTAGCCATCATGTCAACATGCTTCCCAAGCATCCAAGAAGCTCATACTACCATATTGGATCTCCTAGGCACTTGTATAGACTTGCAAGAGCAAACACACCTCACTGAATCTCACTATGCCAGCTGATAAACATTTGAAATATCGTGTTAACATCATATATATCATCATGCCAAAGTTAACATCATTTGATGAGAAGTTTAGGATACAGAGATTTATTATGGGATTAAATCCCATTATAGGGGGAGAGGTAGATGTTCACAGCCCAACCACTATGGAAGGGGTTGTTGAAAAATCCATAAGGCAGGAACAGAAATTAAAGGAAATTTCTAATCATAAGGAGGAAGTAAGAAAGAAAGTTCCAAACTCCTCTTCATCATCTTTGGCACCTAAGAAAGGACCATGGAAGAAGTTTGGTATGAAAAGTAAGTTCACTGTTGATAATAATAAGAAAATAGCAACAAATAAGCCTGTTGCTAATGTACGCAATAACTTTGTCAATAATAATAATAATGGATAGAAGTCCTATGGAGTTCAGAATGAAAACTTTAAGTCTAGGAATAAATTTGAGCCTGAAAAGGGACATGTATGAGGCTGTTAGAATTGTGGCAAGGATCATTACACGAACCAATGTCCTTTGAAAAAGGATGACCATAATCATCAACACAAGATACACGCTGCAATAGCTGAAAAACAAGCTAAAAATCAAGTCACACCTATAAAAGTTCCAGGTAAGTTATTTGACATACATGTAACTATTCTTTTTGATACAGGAGATACAGAATATTTTATTTCTAGTAAATTAGCATCAAAATTAAAAAGAAAAGCTAGAAAAATGGATAAATCATGGGCTGTACATTATGGGAATAATGTTGTTCATACAGTTAGTATGTGTCTTTTTGGAGCAGTCCTTGATTTACCTAGTTTTTCCATGGAAGTTGATCTTTATGTTGCTCCTTTGGGGTCTTATGATGTAATCATAGGTGTTAATTGGATAGCTAAGTATAAAGCAAAAGTGGATTGTTTTGAAAAACATATTAGTTGTTTAGATGACCTGCAGAAAAATAACAGAGATTCAGGGTGTAAAACATGAAATTTTAGTTAGGAAATTGTCTACTATGCAACTTAAGAAGGCCAAAAATAAGGGTTATACCTTATATGCAGTAAAAATTTTAGAATCTACTGAAGAAAACAATTGATTTCTTAGAATGTTACCCACTGTTACAAAATTACAGTGATGTGTTTCTAGAGGAATTACTAGGTCTTCCACCCAAAAGGGAATTTGACTTCACAATTGAAATCAAACCTAGAACTGAGCCTATTTCTAAGGCACCTTATCGGATGACTACTATTGAATTAGTAGAGCTTAAGGCACAGTTACAAGAAATTCTATCTAAAGGTTTGATTAGACCGAGTGTATCACCTTGGGGAGCACCGGTAATTTTTGTGAAAAAGAAATATGGAACACTTAGATTGTGTATTGATTACAAAATGTTAAACAAGGCAACAATTAAGAATAGATATCCACTTCCTAGAATTGATGATCTATTTGATCAGATGCATGGAGCATCGGTATATTCTAAAATAGATCTATGATCTGGATATCATCAGTTATAAATTAAGGATGAGGACATTCATAAAATAGACTTTCAGAACAAGGTATGGACATTATGAATTCACAGTTTTACCTTTTGGATTAAAAAATGCACCTACAACTTTTATGAATTTAATGAATAATATTTTTCAAGAATACTTGGACAAATTTTGTGCTTGTATTCTTGGACAACATTCTCATATATTCTAAAGTTATGGAAGAACACCATGAGCATTTGAATATAGTCTTGGAAATCTTGAGAAAAAGACAGTTATTTGATAAGTTGTCTAAATGTTCTTTCTATGACACGGAAGTGCACTATTTGGGTCATGTTATAAGAAAAGATGGAATAGTTGTAGATCCTTCTAAAATTGTAGCTATAACTGAGTGGCCTCCACCAAATAATGTACATGAAGTTAGAAGCTTAATGTGTCTTGCTGGTTACTATAGGAAATTTGTTAAATATTTTTCCAAAGTTGTTGCACCAATAACTTCAGTGCAGAAAAAGGATAAGAAATTTGTGTGGAATGAGAAATGTGAATCTACATTTCAAAATTTAAATGATCAATTAACTTCAGCACCTATTTTGGTTGTACCTTACCCTAATGGAGAATTTACTATTGTAACAGATGCATCCGGGGAAGGTCTTGGCGGTATTTTGTTACAAAATGATCATGTCATAGCATACAAAAGTAGAAAACTTAAGTTACATGAGTTGAATTATGCTCCACATGAATCTAGAGCTTACCACCATTGTTCATGCACTTCAATTTTGGAGGCATTACCTACTTGGTAAACCTTTTGAATTAAAAACTGATCATCTTGGACTGAAGTATATTTTTACTCAGCCAAATCTAAATGCAAGACAACGAAGATGGTTAGATTTTTTATCTCAATATGATTTTGACATAAGTTACATTAAAGGCAAGGAGAATAGGGTAGCTGATGCTCTAAGTCATAGGAAGCACATTTCTACTCTTATAACGTTGAGAACTCAGTTCAAAGATGAAGTAAAGAGTGTTATGGAATCTGATTCTTATTTTCAGCAAGTAAGAACAACACTTGCTGCAGATCCAAATGATGAGAGATATAAAGGTTTTCACTTTGATAATGAAGGAATCTTACGATTTGAAAACAGGGTATACATACCTTTGCTAAATGATTTAAGAAAGAAATTATTAGTTGAATTTCACAATTCACCTTTTTCTGGACACCCTGGTATTATAAAAGATGCTTGCTGATATAAAACAACAATATTTTTGGAAGGGGATGAAAAAGGACGTAATTGAGTTTGTGACACATTGCTTAGAATGTCAACGTGTTAAAGCTGAACATATGCATCCAACTGGTTTATTGTATCCTCACAACATACCGTAATACAAATGGCAAGTGATAAGCATTGAATTTTGTACAAGGGTTGCCTATGTCAAGAAATAAACATGATGTTATTTTGGTGGTTGTTGATAAACTAACAAAAGTAGCACACTTTATTGTTGGTAATCTTAAGGATGATTCACCTGTTTTAGCAAAAAGGTTTGTTCATGAGATTTTTAGATTACATGGAGTACCTGAATTAATCATATCTGATAGAGATCCAAGAATGACTTCAAGATTTTGGCAAACACTTAACACAACTTTAGGAACTAAGCTGAATTTCAGTTTTGCGTATCATCCGGAAATGGATGGACAAACTGAAAGAGTTAATCAAGTTTTAGAGGATATGTTAAGAATGTATTGTATGGATCAGCAGTATAAATGGGAAGAGTACCTTCCATTAGTTGAGTTTGCATACAATAACACATATCATGCCTCTCTAAAGATGGCACCTTTCGAAGCATTATACGGAAGGAAATGCAGAACCCCTATTAGTTGGGACAACATTGAGGATAGAGAGGTAATTGGACCTGAAATCCTTACGGAAATGGAACAGCAAGTTAAAATGATTCGTGAACGCTTGAAAGAAGCAGCAGATAGGAAAAAGAGTTATGTTGACTTGAAGTGGGTTGATAGGAAATTTGAACTTGGTGAGAAGGTCTTTCTTCGGGTTAAACTGAAAAAGAGTTCTATAACTTTTGGCAAGGCTACCAAGTTATCACCTCGTTATGTGGGACCTTTTGAAATTGTTGAAATAATCAACCCTATAGCTTATCGTTTAGCATTACCCCCTATTTTTCATGAATGCATGATGTTTTCCATATTTCTTTTCTTAAGAAATACGTTTCAGATTTATCACATGTATTAAATTAGAATTCCTTGCAGGTCCAAGACCCAGGAATAATCATGGTTAAGCCTATACGAGTGCTGGAAACTCACCAGTTGCACTTAAGAAATCATGAAATAAGTCAATGTAAGGTCCAGTGGGACCAGTTTAATGAGGAAAGTGCAACCTGGGAAAATCTGGAAGATATGAAAACTGCTTTTCCATATTTATTTGAACAAAATTGATTCTGTTGACTGATAAAATTTATGATTTTATTCTTTTTATGACAATAAATCTGCCAGTTTTGGGCAGATATTTTATTTTTTTAAATAAACAGCTATGTTAATGTTGACTTTGGGGATTTTAAAAATCCAGTTCTACTTTGAACATATGGAAAGAAAGATAATAAATTGATTATCCTTGATGCAAATTGTTTAAATAAGTTAATCATTTGGATGATGATTCTTTTTAGGAGGGAGGTATGTAACACATATGGCAAACTGTTAACTTTTCCTCTTTTGCATTGCAAGCGTTGACATGTGATTTGTCCTAAGAAGGTGTATTCTTTTGACTATTGGAAATCATGCTTGCCATGGATAAATTATTTCTGTTCTTGGATTCATTTTGCTGAAATGTTGTTGCTCGCAAGGAATCCATTCTGTTGAGATAAGAAAGGTTGTAAACTGGTAATGTTGTTTGCAAAATTATCTCTTATAATAATGATAACCTTGATCAATTTCATTGATCTAAGGTAATGTTTTAATCCTTCTTACCTGATCTGCATGGTAAACTGACATTCAGAGGTTGAAGGAAATAAAGGTGAACTCTTGTATTTTTACAAATTCTTTTATCTTATTGGAAGTTCTTGCTTTGCATTCTGCTGTAAGAAGTATGCTCAGATCTTCTTGTCAATATCTCCAGACACGTTGAATGGCAAAGAGGAAAGAGGTCTACTTCAGGACTATTTAGGGTAATAACCTAAGTCCTAGATCTTTAAGATCTATCCTAACGAGATTCTAACCTAAGGTAAACTAGACCTACCTTATGTCTATGTTTACACTAATCTTGTTGCATCCTAACCTAAGTGGTATGTTTTACAAAGTTGGGGATTTGGAAATAACCTAAGATAACTATAGGTTTATTTCTAACCTATTACCTAATGCTAAATGGGTATGGGGTATGGTCTATCCTATGATGGAAAATTTACCTAAGGAAATGTTTCTAAACCTAAGGTAAATATTTTCTAAACTAACCTAAGGTGGATCCTAAGCTAATGATACCTATCCTAAACTAATGCAAAGATAGAAAGGGACCTAAGGGGAGTCGCATGGAAAATATGAGATGGTGGCAATGGTTTCTAAGTCATTTATTTGATTTGATTTTTGAATTTAAAACATTATGTACTATCAGTTTGACAGAGGCATGGAAAATGGAGGTGATCCTAGTTGGCACCATCTCTAAATTTAAACAATGCATGTTCTCTTTGAATTTAGACTCGCCAATTTTAGATGGCGGTGGCGTGGAGATTTAGGGGAGACTGGAAATTAATGACATTTATTGTCATCATTTTTGGCAAGAAAACCACCTTGGAAACCATGTGAGTGGATTTGTTGGGAGTTGTTTGGTCTTTCATGCATTCCAATTTTTTCTCTGCATGGAGCTATCTGGTTCTTCAAACCAGCAAGTTCTATTTTCAGTTTGTTGTTATTTTTAACTCCCTTGGACTATTTTTGATCCAATGGAAGTATATGAGGCATTTGAGAAGGAATTTTTTGGTTGTTGATTTCATTTGGAGAAGGAGTTGTGAAGGCTCGGCTAGAAATCTTCTTCAAACTGACAGAAGCACTATCAGGCATGATAGGCTCTATCCATTAAGTTGCTCTGCTTTTCTCTAAGTGTCTTCATTAAAACAACTTTTCTCTCTTGAGATAAATGGGTTTTTATTTCTGTGATGGTTATTTGGTTTCCTTGCTTGAATATTTTCTGTATTCTCTGATTGAGGAATCTCTTCTTGGAAAGGAAGTCATTGAGTTGTTTTCCTATTTATTTGATGTTGAATCCCACCTTAAATCTTGTGGTGATTTGAGTAATGAAGTGCATGCGTGAATCTTTCTTATCTGTTCAAAAATGGGTTTATGGAAATGATATGTGTCTTCAAGTTTTGAACCAAGTTGTAGTTTGGGTTGTTAGAAGGTAAATGAATACCCTTTGCTATCGCTTCTTGGTTTTGTGGAAGTTATGTTACTCCTGTTGGAATTGTATGAATATGCATGCTTGGATTCAGAGTTGTATAAACTTGAATTTGTTTAGTGAAATAGTAAATGCGTGCCTTCTTCTTGAACTCACTGAATACTCTATCAGTTCTTTGGATTCGGTATTCGATGGAAGCTGGGCAGTTATTGGGTGTTTAGAATCTTTATTTTGTGGGTTCTCTTGTATGGAAACAAGAGTGAATGTTTTATTATTTCCTTTAAACTTTTCAGTTTAAAACTGGGTCGCTCGAATTAAGCTCTTTTATGGAACTATGGGATAGTTGTTCTTGGACCCTTGGATTTCGATGTTACCTTGTTGAGAATACTTGTGTGTGAAATCTATACTTCTGATCTTATTTATACTATGTTTTTCTTTAAGTCCTAGAGGACTGAACTAAAGGATAAGTGATGAGGCCCTGTCGGTTGGGGACATTGTGATAGTCAGCTTGTTTGAGTCGATATAGGGGTCATTCTTGTAGTCCTATTTGAGATTTCATTAAGTCGATCATGTTGTCTACTTCCCAGTTGAATTAGAAGTTGTTGATTTTGATTACCTGTTCCTTATCTTGGTTAAGCACTGGGTAACTTGTTGGAGTAAACTTGTTAAAATCTGACTGTTGTAATTTCATGGTAATTTGTTGAATGGGTATTTGACTTTTAGAGATAATGGTTACTTAATCTGGAACTAACCAAATCAGCTTAGTCTGATAGATTTTCTAGATCTCTGTGGGTGTTGTAAATAAAAGAATGTCTTGTCGATTTCTTAGATGTGTACAGTTAAGTCTGTCCATGGAATTGAAACGAAAGGAATTTCATCATTTCTATTAGCTGACTTGAGCACCTGTTGCTAAGTCTTGTTGACCTTTTGTTTCACATCTTCTTGAAATCTAATCTTGATGGATTCTTCTTTGTACATTCTATTAAGGTTTTCTTCCGACTCCGAATGGTTACGATTATGAGTCAATCATTCTACCATTTAATCTTCACTTGGAAGAAAAGAAAAATATTGGTTTGCATGACTGTAACTTTGTCAATTTTTGAATGTCTATTGAAGACTGTTATTTCACTGTATGATGATTAACAACTTTGGTTAATGCACCTCCTTTTTGATATGGGTATAATATCACTGTCGTTGGTTGTCCATGATGGGAAACCATGCTTAAATTTGTTTCAACCACAATAGTCACACATTCTTGTTGATCTCTTCTTATATGTGTTTTCTTTTATAAAGGAGTTTGGGATGTAGTGAATGGGTCTACATTGTCCTTTGTGACCTTCTTCCCATGTGATAGAATGTAGGAATTCCCTTCTGATCATGACATTTGACTCCTTCTCTTTCAGTCTCTGAGGTGAAGTCTGACCACTGCCCCTTTGGAAATAATAGGAGGTTATGGGTTGTGTTCTCTTTTCTGAAGTTGTGTATGGGGATTCGGGCTAACTGAATTATAAAGGAAGCTCTTACTGTTTCATCACAGTCGTCCTTCTTCTTTTGGGTAAATCTTTTCATTAAGATTTAATTGGTTCAGTTGCACTACTTTCTTTAATGCTTTGAGTAGTCGTCATTGCTACTTGCTTGTTCTCTGGACTTGTGTTAAAGGATTTTAATATTTGTGATAGAAGACTAATGTGAGATGTTGTGCATTGAGTAAATTCTATCTTAATGTTGATATATGGCCTAACTTGATAAATTAGGCTATGCCTTGGATTTGGGATTAGGATGCCACATCTGATGTGTGAGACTCTTATTTACATTTGTATTTCAAACTAAGATGAATTGTGAAGGAAATAATTAGAAGGTACTTTTATTTGATATGGATAAGTGTATTGGATGGAACATTATTTATCTGATAACATGTTGTAGATTGTTGATTACATCATGATATTTCCTTGAATGTTATTCAAATTGATTATTGTTCTTCTTTTATGGTTGTTATTACTATGATTTATTTGTCTGCTTGACCTCACTGTTTCATTAAAGCAGAGTTGGTTTAATGAAACAGTTAGTTGAAAGCATTTCATTTTAATGCTTAGTGCTTATCATGCTCAGTTCAATGAACTGACCCATGCTAGCAATTTTTACAGATGGACTTCGTAAGTGATAAAGGAAGGCAATAAATTTTATGATGTATTGGTTGATTAAAAGTCTGGACCATTTATAGAGAATTCTGATTTATTATTGAAATGTACTGAAGGAAGAAAAGTTGTATTCCTAAATGATCTTGATGTTGTTGACATGAAATATGTCAGTAATGCATAGTCTTGTAAGATGTGTATTTTATTTTGATGAATTGAAAAGACTGAAGTTACTTAAATTGATTAAGTCTATTCTCTTGTTCATAATAAGAAGGAAATTTGTAATCATATCCTTGATGTTGTCATTCATATCTGATTGGATCCTTATTTCTGATGTCATTGAATTGGCTGGATGAATGGGAATTAGTACAATTTCCCTTACTTGAATGCAACTTACTAAGTTGTATGTATTGATGTTCTTTACTTAATCTTGTATGGTTGATTATGATGTTATGAACGTATAGTTATAATATCAGGATGTGTGAATTGGATATGGGTATAATAAATCCTAATACTTAACCATAATGAGGAAGGTTCTCCTCCTCTCAAAAGGATACAAAATAAATGAATGGTATATGAGTTCGATAACCATTTAGACTTCATATTTATGAAGTCTTTTATAACAGAACCTATTTTGGTTCTTATACATTCCTTGAATGGTTGAGACACATTAATTAAATCTTATGATAGATGTTGTTTCTATTTTCGATTAATTGCATGTTAAAAAAGTTATTGAACATAAAAAGTAACCATAGGTAATGAGGTTTCTTATTACTTAATCAAATCTATTAAAGATGGAAAAACTTAAGGATTGTTGGGATTAGGGTTATGTAGGTTGTTGTAATTGGAATCTTAATCCAATGGTAATTAAGTGGTTATGATCTCTTGAGGTGTGTAAGTCGTGATGAAGTAGTTCTGTCAGATGTTGGCACATGCCAACTGCAGAACTGTACCTTCGTGAAGACTTGGGTCTTCATGAGGATACAATGTTGCAGTTGACATGTTGCAACACCCTTCAACATTGGTTCATCAAGACCTACTCAAATCTGGACTTGCACTTAGTTTCTCTCTAGATCAGGCTAAGGATATGATTTTGCATAGGTAGTGACTCTCTATGACTTAGGGTAACTTGGCACATTCAGTTGACTTAGGTCGAATGAGTATGCCCATTTACCCTAGGTCATCGTGAGTGGTTCCCTATACCAAATTATATCAATAACCTGGGTTAGGGTCAAACCTTGGACAAGTGGACTGAACAATAGTCAGTAAAGACCATTCTAGATAACAGATGAGTGGGGTGAAGGATGTATTCTAATTAGACGAGTATGTTGTCTAGGAATAGTAACATGAACAGTATGTTGGAAATATTTGGCCAAAGTATCGCAAGTTGCTGGTTGCGTTGTCCTATGTCACCTAGTTTGAGAAATGTGATTTCAGATGAATATGGTAACAAATATTTAGATAGATTTCTTAAACAGAACACTCAATACCTAGAACAGGGTAAGAGAACCAAGTATACATAGTATACCCATAGTATACAATACTTAAGTTAACATGAGAGATCGGTTGTTAACCGAGTCATGAAATGAGAGATTGGTAGCTCACCGAGTCATTTACAGCTGCATATGGTTATCTGTTATGAGATTGATTGGCATGGAATGTGTGTTCTAAATTATGATTATTTAGAACAGAGAACATTATGTATAAATTTTTTTTCCCTTGTTTCTAAAGTCTTAAAATGGGAATGTTACATCTTGGTATCAGAGCTGAAGGTTACAGCTCTTGGACCTATTGTGTCCATAATCTGATAAAACTCAAATTTTCTTGTTAACAGAAAATGGTTAGAACAAGAGGAAATGTTGCAAACAACCCACCACCTGGTGGAGAAGCAGCAACTGCCCAAAAACTCGATGAGATCCTTGCTGCCCTATTGGACACAAGAGATTGTTTGACTGTACTTGAACAACAAGTAATGGGAAATGAGGAGGAAGAAGATGTTGGTAATAACAATCAGCCACCTCCTGTGGACAACACCAATTTGGGAAATTTGGGTGTTGATAATAACAATGTAAACATGCCTGATCAGCTAGAAAATAAAAAGGCAAGGCTGACAGCTGAACTCACTAATGACATCAAAAGGATAAGTCCACCTAAGTTTGATGGCACCACATTAGGAGATGGAGCTGAGAATTGGCTCAGTGAAATGGAGAAGTACTTTGCAATAAGGAATTTCTCAGAGGAAACAAAGGCAATATGGGGAGCATATCAGCTTTCCCATGAAGCATCTTCATGGTGGGACAGCCGTAAGGCTGAGTTGAACATTGATGAAACTAATATTACTTGGGATCAATTTAAAAGTTATTTTAGGAAACGATGGCTGCCACAACTTTACTATGATAAGAAAATGACTGAATTTCAAAACTTAACCCAAGGAAAATTAACAGTAACAGAGTACTGGGAGCGGTTTACTAAACTCCTTAAGTATGTACCTCAGTATCAAACTGACGAGAAGTTTAGGATATGGAAATTTATTATGGGATTAAATCCCATTATAGGGGGAGAGGTAGATGTTCACAGCCCAACCACTATGGAAGGGGTTGTTGAAAAATCCATAAGGCAGGAACAAAAATTAAAGGCAATTTCTGCTCATAAGGAGGAAGTAAGAAAGAAAGTTCCAAACTCCTCTTCATCATCTCTGGCACCTAAGAAAGGACCATGGAAGAAGTTTGGTATGAAAAGTAAGTTCTCTGCTGATAATAATAAGAAAACAACAACAAATAAGCCTGTTGCTAATGTACGCAATAACTTTGTCAAGAACAATAATAACAGACATAAGTCCTATGGAGGTCAGAATGATAACTTTAAGGCTGGGAATAAATTTGAGCCTAAAAAGGGACCTGTAGGAGGCTGTTACAATTGTGGCAAGGATCATTACGTGAACCAATGTCCTTTGAAAAAGGATGACCATAATCAGCAGCACAAGATACATGCTGCAGTAGCTGACAAACAAGCTGAAAAGCAAGTCACACCCATAGAAGTTTCGGGTAAGTTATTTGGCATACCTGTAACTATTTTTTTTGATACGGGAGCTACTGAATGTTTTATTTCTAGTAAATTAGCATCAAAATTAAAAAGAAAAGATGGAAAAATGGATAAATCATGGGTTGTACATTATGGGAATAATGTTGTTCATACAGTTAGTATGTGTCTTTTTGGAGCAGTCCTTGATTTACCTAGTTTTTCCATGGAAGTTGATCTTTATGTTGCTCCTTTGGGGTCTTATGATGTAATCATAGGTGTTAATTGGCTAGCTGAGCATAAAGAAAAAAAAGTGGATTGTTTTGAAAAACATATTAGTTGTTTAGATGACCTGTAGAAAATAACAGAGATTCAGGGTGTAAAACGTGAAATTTCAGTTAGGAAATTATCTGCTATGCAACTTAAGAAGGCCAAAAATAAGGGTTGTACCTTGTATGTAGTAAAAAATTTCTGAATCTACTGAAGAAAATAGTGATTTCTTAGAACATTACCTGCTATTACAAAACTACAGTGATGTGTTTCTAGAAGAGTTACTAGGTCTTCCACCCAAAAGGGAATTTGACTTCACAATTGAAATCAAACCTAGAACCGAGCCTATTTCTAAGGCACCTTATCGGATGACTACTATTGAATTAGTAGAGCTTAAGGCATAGTTACAAGAACTTCTATCTAAAGGTTTGATTAGACTGAGTGTCTCACCTTGGGGAGCACCGGTAATTTTTGTGAAAAAGAAAGATGGAACACTTAGATTGTGTATTGATTACAAGAATGTTGAACAAGGCAACGATTAAGAATAGATATCCACTTCCTAGAATTGATGATCTATTTGATCAGATGCATGGAGCATCGGTATATTCTAAAATAGATCTATGATCTGGATATCATCAGTTATGAATTAAGGATGAGGATATTCATAAAACAACTTTCAGAACAAGGTATGGACATTATGAATTCACAGTTTTACCTTTTGGATTAACAAATGCACCTACAACTTTTATGAATTTAATGAATAATATTTTTCAAGAATACTTGGACAAATTTGTGCTTGTATTCTTGGATGACATTCTCATATATTCTAAAAGTATGGAAGAACACCATGAGCATTTGAAGATAGTCTTGGAAATCTTGAGAAAAAGATGATTATTTGGTAAGTTGTCTAAATGTTCTTTCTATGACACAGAAGTGCACTATTTGGGTCATGTTATAAGAAAAGATGGAATAGTTGTAGATCCTTCTAAAATTGTAGCTATAACTGAGTGGCCTGCACCAAAGAATGTACATGAAGTCAGAAGCTTCATGGGTCTTGCTGGTTACTATAGGAAATTTGTTAAAGATTTCTCCAAAGTTGTTGCACCAATAACTTCATTGCAGAAAAAGGATAAGAAATTTGTGTGGAATGAGAAATGTGAATCTACATTTCAAACTTTAAAGGATCAATTAACTTCAACACCTATTTTGGTTGTACCTGACCCTAATGGAGACTTTACTATTGTAACGGATGCA
Source organism: Taxus chinensis (assembly GCA_019776745.2). Taxonomy (NCBI): domain Eukaryota; kingdom Viridiplantae; phylum Streptophyta; class Pinopsida; order Cupressales; family Taxaceae; genus Taxus; species Taxus chinensis. Next base: position 772,133,721 of record CM034152.1, read on the forward strand.
TCCAGGGAAGGTCTTGGAGGTATTTTGTTACAAAATGATCATGTCATAGCATACGAAAGTAGAAAACTTAAGTTACATGAGCTGAATTATGCTCCACATGATCTAGAGCTTACCACCATTGTTCATGCACTTCAAGTTTGGAGGCATTACCTACTTGGTAAACCTTTTGAATTAAAAATTGATCATCTTGGACTGAAGTATATTTTTACTCAGCCAAATCTAAATGCAAGACAACGAAGATGGTTAGAGTTTTTATCTCAATATGATTTTGACATAAGTTACATTAAAGCAAGGAGAATAGGGTAGTTGATGCTCTAAGTCATAGGAAGCACATTTCTACTCTTATAACGTTGAGAACTCAGTTCAAAGATGAAGTAAAGAGTGTTATGGAATCTGATTCTTATTTTCAGCAAGTAAGAACAACACTTACTACAGATCCAAATGATGAGAGATATAAAGGTTTTCACTTTGATAATGAAGGAATCTTACGATTTGAAAACAGGGTATACATACCTTTGCTAAATGATTTAAGAAAGAAATTATTAGTTGAATTTCACAATTCACCTTTTTCTGGACACCCTGGTATTACAAAGATGCTTGCTGATATAAAACAACAATATTTTTGGAAGGGGATGAAAAAGGACGTAATTGAGTTTGTGACACATTGCTTAGAATGTCAATGTGTTAAAGCTGAACATATGCATCCAACTGGTTTATTGTATCCTCACAACATACTGTAGTACAAATGGCAAGTGATAAGCATTGAATTTTGTACAAGGGTTGCCTATGTCAAGAAATAAACATGATGTTATTCTGGTTGTTGTTGATAAACTAACAAAAGTAGCACACTTTATTGTTGGTAATCTTAAGGATGATTCATCTGTTTTAGCAAAAAGGTTTGTTCATGAGATTTTCAGATTACATGGAGTACCTGAATTAATCATATCTGATAGAGATCCAAGAATGACTTCAAGATTTTGGCAAACACTTAACACAACTTTAGGAACTAAGCTGAATTTCAGTTTCTGCGTATCATCCGGAAACAGATGGACAAACTGAAAGAGTTAATCAAGTTTTAGAGGATATGTTAAGAATGTATTGTATGGATCAGTAGTATAAATGGGAAGAGTACCTTCCATTAGTTGAGTTTGCATACAATAACACATATCATGCCTCTCTAAAGATGGCACCTTTTGAAGCATTATACGGAAGGAAATGTAGAACCCCTGTTAGTTGGGACAACATTGAGGATAGAGAGGTAATTGGACCTGAAATCCTTATGGAAATGGAACAACAAGTTAAAATGATTCGTGAACACTTGAAAGAAGCAGCAGATAGGAAAAAGAGTTATGCTGACTTGAAGTGGGTTGATAGGAAATTTGAACTTGGTGAGAAGGTCTTTCTTCGGGTTAAACTGAAAAAGAGTTCTATAACTTTTGGCAAGGCTGCCAAGTTATCACCTCGTTATGTGGGACCTTTTGAAATTGTTGAAATAATCAACCCTATAGCTTATCGTTTAGCATTACCCCCTACTTTGTCATGAATGCATGATGTTTTCCATATTTATTTGCTTAAGAAATATGTTTTAGATTTATCACATGTATTAAATTGGAATTCCTTGCAGGTCCAAGACCCAGGAATAATCGTGGTTAAGCCTATACGAGTGCTGGAAACTCACCAGTTGCACTTAAGAAATCATGAAATAAGTCAATGTAAGGTTTAGTGGGACCAGTTTAATGAGGAAAGTGCAACCTGGGAAAATCTGGAAGATATGAAAACTACTTTTCCATATTTATTTGAACAGAATTGATTCTATTGACTAATAAAATTTATGATTTTATTCTTTTTATGACAATAAATCTGTCAGTTTTGGGTAGATATTTTATTTGTTTAAATAAACAGCTATGTTAATGCTAACTTTGGGGATTTTAAAAACCCAGTTCTACTTTGAACATATGGAAAGAAAGATAATAAATTGATTATCCTTGATGCAAATTGTTTAAATAAGTTAATCATCAGGACGATGATTCTTTTTAGGAGGGAGGTATGTAACACCTGTGGCAAACTATTAACTTTTCCTCTTTTGCATTGCAAGCGTTGACATGTGATTTTTCCTAAGAAGGTGTATTCTTTTGACTGTTGGAAATCATGCTTGCCATGGATAAATTATTTCTGTTCTTGGATTCATTTTGTCTGAAATGTTGTTGCTTGCAAGGAATCCATTCTGTTGAGATAAGAAAGGTTGTAAACTAGTAATGTTGTTTACAAAATTATCTCTTTATAATAACGTAACCTTGATCAATTTCATTGATCTAAGGTAAGTTTTAATCCTTCTTACCTGATCTGCATGGTAAACTGACATTCAGAGGTTGAAGGAAATAAAGGACTGAACTCTTGTATTTTTACAAATTCTTTTATCTTATTGGAAGTTCTTGCTTTGCATTCTGCTGTAAGAAGTATGCTCGGATCTTCTTGCTAATATCTCCAGGACGTTGAATGGTGTAAAGAGGATGGAGGTCTACTTCAAGACTATTTAGGGTAATAACCTAAGTCCTAGATCTTTAAGATCTATCCTAATGAGGATTCTAACCTAAGGTAAACTAGACCTACCTTATGTCTATGTTTACACTAATCTTGTTGCATCCTAACCTAAGTGGTATGTTTTACAAAGTTGGGGATTTGGAAATAACCTAAGATAACTATAGGTTTATTTCTAACCTATTACCTAATGCTAAATGGGTATGGGGTATGGTCTATCCTATGATGGAAAATCTACCTAAGGAAATGTTTCTAAACCTAAGGTAAATACTTTCTAAACTAACCTAAGGTTGGATCCTAAGCTAATGATACCTATCCTAAACTAATGCAAAGATAGAAAGGGACCTAAGGGGAGTCGCATGGAAAATATGAGATGGTGGCGATAGTTTCTAAGTCATTTATTTGATTTGATTTTTGAATTTAAAACATTATGTACTGTCAGTTTGACAGAGGCATGGAAACTGGAGGTGATCCTAGTTGGCACCATCTCTAAATTTAAACAATGCATGTTCTCTTTGAATTTAGACTTGCCAATTTTAGATGGCGGTGGCGTGGAGATTTAGGCAGGAGACTGGAAATTAATGACATTTATTGTCATCATTTTTGGTGAGAAAACCGCCTTGGAAACCATGCGAGTGGATTTGTTGGGAGTTGTTTGGTCTTTCATGCATTCCAATTTTTTCTCTGCATGGAGCTATCTGGTTCTTTGAACCAGCAGTTCTATTTTCAGTTTGTTACTATTTTTAACTCCCTTGGACTATTTTTGATCCAATGGAAGTATATGAGGCATTTGAGAAGGAATTTTTTGGTTGTTGATTTCATTTAGAGAAGGAGTTGTGAAGGCTCGGCTGGAAATCTTCTTCGAACCGACAAAAGCACTATCAGGCATGATAGGCTCTATCCATTAAGCTGCTCTACTTTTCTCTAAGTGTCTTCATTAAAACAACTTTTCTCTCTTGAGATAAATGGGTTTTTATTTCTGTGAGGGTTATTTGGTTTCCTTGCTTGAATATTTTTCTGTATTCTCTAATTGAGGAATCTCTGCTTGGAAAGGAAGTCATTGAGTTGTTTTCCTATTTATTTGATGTTGAATCCCACCTTAAATCTTGTGGTGATTTGAGTAATGAAGTGCATGCCTGAATCTTTCTTATCTGTTCAAAAATGGGTTTATGGAAATGATATGTGTTTCAAGTTTCGAACCAAGTTGTAGTTTGGGTTGTTAGAAGGTAAATGAATACCCTTCGTTGTCGCTTCTTGGTTTTGTGGAAGTTATGTTACTCATGTTGGAATTGTATGAATATGCATGCTTGGATTCATAGTTGTATAAACTTGAATTTGTTTAGTGAAACAGTACATGCATGCCTTCTTCTTGAACTCACTGAATACTCTATCAGTTCTTTGGATTCAGTATTCGACAAAAGCTGGGCAGTTATTGGGTGTTTAGAATCTCTATTTTTGTGGGTTATCTTGTATGGAAACAAGAGTGAATGTTTTATTATTTCCTTTAAAATTTTCAGTTTAAAACTGGGTTTCTCAAATTAAGCTCTTTTATGGAACTATGGGATAGTTGTTCTTGGACCCTTGGATTTCGATGTTACCTTGTTAAGAATACTTGTGTGTGAAATCTATACTTCTGATCTTATTTATACTGTGTTTTTATTTTAAGTCCTAGAGGACTGAACTAAAGGATAAGTGATGAGGCCCTGTCAGTTGGGGAATTTGTGATAGTCGGCTCATTTGAGTCGATATAGGGGTCATTCTCGTAGTCCTGTTTGAGCTTTCATTAAGTTGATCATGTTGTCTACTTCCTAGTTGAATTAGAAGTTGTTAATTTTGACTACTTATTCCTTATCTTGGTTAAGCACTGGGTAACTTGTTGGAGTAAACTTGTTAAAATCTGACTGTTGTAATTTCATGGTAATTTGTTGAATGGGTATTTGAATTTTAGATATAACGGTTACTTAATCTGGAACTAACCAAATCAACTTAGTCTGATAGATTTTTTAGATCTCTGTGGGTGTTGTAAATAAAAGAATGTCTTGTCGATTTCTTAGATGTGTACAATTAAGTCTTGTCCACGGAATTGAAATGAAAGGAATTTCATCATTTCTATTAGCTAACTTGAGCACCTGTTGCTAAGTCTTGTTGACCTTTTGTTTCACATCTTCTTTAAATCTAATCTTTGTGGATTCTTCTTTGTACATTCTATTAAGGTTTTCTTCCGAATCTGAATGGTTACGATTATGAGTTGATCATTCTACCATTGAATCTTCACTTGGAAGAAAATAAAAAGATTGGTTTGCATGACTGTAACTTTGTCAATTTTTGAATGTCTATTGAAGACTGTTATTTCACTGTATGGACGATTAACAACTTTGGTTAATGTACCTCCTTTTTTATATGGGTATAATATCACTGTCATTGGTTGTCCATGATGGGAATCCATGCTTAAATCTGTTTCAACCACAACAGTCACACATTCTGTTGATCTCTTCTTATATGTGTTTTATTTATAAAGGAGTTTGGGGATGTAGTGAATGGGTCTGCATTGTCCTTTGCGACCTTCTTCCCGTGTGATAGAATGTAGGAATTCCCTTCTGATCATGAAATTTGACTCCTCTTTCAGTCTCTGAGGTAAAGTCTGACCACTTCCCCTTTGGAAATAATAGGAGGTTATGGGTTGTGTTCTCATTTCTAAAGTTGTGTATGGGGATTCGGGCTAGCCGAATTATAAAGGAAGCTCTTACTATTTCATCACAGTCATCTTCTTTTTTTGGTAAATCTTGTCATTAGATTTAATTGGATCAGTTGCACTACTTTCTTTAATGCTTTGAGTAGTCATCATTGCTACTTGCTTGTTCTCTGGACTTGTGTTAAAGGATTTTAATATCTGTGATAGAAGACTAATGTGAGATGTTGTGTACTGAGTAAATTCTATCCTAATGTTGATATATGGCCTAAATTGATAAATTAGGCTATGCCTTGGATCTAGAAAACGTGCATGATTTAATCAATAAAAAAAATAAAACATTGCACGGTAAAATAATAAAACCAAAGATAGTGTATTTCATTCAGGGCATCTTATTCATGATTGATGAGTTACATATATAGATCAATTAACCCCTACAATGGTGGAGTCAAACATGATCTTCAATCCCTACATAATCTCAACCCCATCTCCTAATATCTCTCTAACATCCCTTAGTTATCTCAACACACTCAACTAATCCTAAAAATACCAACGTGAGTTGTTTATACAACAAACTCACAACTAATATATAAAACCTATATTATTAATATGAGATATGTTTTCTCATATTTAATAATATTACATTTTATTTATTCACCCATATATATTATCTCCATGATCATATATATTACATTAAAACATTAACCAATGTAAACAATATAATATTCCTAACATTCACTCCCATATTGTTTACATTATTACTTCCCTTACACTCCCCTAATGTGAACAAAGTAGAAAAGAATAGTTACACTTTCTCTACAACTTGCACACCCCTATTTTCTCATGATCTTGGTACACATATGGACCTCAGTCCAAGGTAAGAACTCCTGTTCATGAACCTTTGCTTATCCCCTTCAAGTATCATGATGCTGACTTTGTACTTGTGTTTTCTTCTTTCTATTACAACATTACATCAAAGAGGTTTATAAAAGGAAATTACAATTGAACAAGAATTTTATTTTTTTCTTATTATAAAACACACAACTGAAATAAATTGGTCACCAAATCAGTACCGTGGCCTCGTCGATGGTGCCTGACAAGAGGTTGCTGATCAACCTCCTTCCTCTATTGCCTCCATCCTCCATCGAGAAACTTTACGCTATCTTCATACTGATATCAAATCTGCAATTAAATACTCTTGAGTAATGCTCCATTGTTGTGAGAAACAAAGCTAATGTAAAATATCACTATGCAAGGATTATGCAACATTCATCTAAATTGTGGTCTCAAATTTCAGAAATTACTTCAGACATTAGAATCTCTTTCACATTTTCTCCTAAACCATGATGTGAGTTTGGCTGAAATTTTAACAATAGTCTACTCCAATATAAATCTTGAAACCCATTAAAAATCGCAGAGACCCAGATCGTAAAAATGAACTTATGACCTGATATTTACATGGGAATTATTGAATCCAAAGCCACAAATGCACATCCACAAGATTATAACATTGCTCTGATACCAAATCTAGAAAATGTGCATGATTTAATCGATAAAAAAAATAAAACATTGCACAGTAAAATAATAAAACCAAAGATATTGTATTTCATTTGGGACATCTTATTCATGATTGATGAGTTACATATATAGATCAATTAGCCCCTACAATGGTGGAGTCAAACATGATCTTCAATCCGTACATAATTTCAACCCCATCTCCTAATATCTCTCTAACATCCCTTAGTTATCTGAACACACTCAACTAATCCTAAAAATACCAACGTGAGTTGTTTATACAACAAACTCACAACTAATATATAAAACCTATATTATTAATATGAGATATGTTTTCTCAATTTAATAATATTACATTTTATTTATTCACCCATATATATTATCTCCATGATAATATATATTACAATAAAACATTAACCAATGTAAACAATATAATATTCCTAACATTGGATTTGGGATTAGGATGCCACATCTGATGTGTGAGACTCTTATTTACATTTTAATTTCAAACTAAAATGAATTGTGAAGGAAATAATTAGATGGTACTTTTATTTGATATGGATAAGTGTATTAGATGGAACATTATTTATTTGATAACATGTTGTAAATTGTTGATTGCATCATGCTATTTCCTTAAATGTTATTCAAATTGATTATTGTTCTTCTTTTATGGTTGTTATTACTATGATTTATTTGTCTACTTGACCTCACTGTTTCATTAAAGCAGATTTGGTTTAATGAAACAGTTAGTTGAAAGCATTTCGTTTTAATGCTTAGTGCTTATCATGCTCAGTTCAATGAACTGACCCGTGCTAGCAATTTTTCTAGATGGACTTTGTAAGTGATAAAGGAAGGCAATAAATTTTATGATGTATTGGTTGATTAAAAGTCTGGACCGTTTATAAAGAATTCTGAATTTATTATTAAAATGTATTGAAGGAAGAAAAGTTGTATTCCTAAATGATCTTGATGTTGTTGACATGAAATATGTCAGTAATGCATAGTCTTGTAAGATGTTTATTTTATTTTGATGAATTGAAAAGACTAAAGTTACTGAAATTGATGAAGTCTATTTGCTTGTTCATAATAAGAAGGAAATTTTTAATCATAACCTTGATGTTGTCATTCATATCTGATTGGATCCTTATTTCTGATGTCATTGAATTGGCTGGATGAATGGGAATTTGTATAATTTCCCTTACTTGAATGCAACTTACTAAGTTGTATGTATTGATGTTCTTTACTTAATCTTGTATGGTTGATTATGATGTTATGAATGTATAGTTCTAATATCAGGATGTGTGAATTGGATATGGATATAATAAATCCTACTACTTAATCATAATGAGGAAGGTTCTCCTCCTCTCAAAAGGATATAAAATAAACGAATGGTATATGAGTTCGATAACCATTTAGAATTCATATTTATGAATTATTTTATAACAGAACCTGTTTTGGTTCTTATACATTCCTTGAATGGTTGAGACACATTAATTAAATCCTATGGTAGATGTTGTTTCTGTTTTCGATTAATTACACGTTAAGAAAAATTTAATGAACATAAAACTAACCATAGGTAATGAGGTTTCTTATTACTTAATCAACTCTATTAAAGATGGAAAAACTTAAGGATTGTTGGGATTAGGGTTATGCATGGGTTGCTTTAATTGGAATCTTAATCCAATGGTAATCAAGCGGTTATGATCTCTTGAGGTGTGTAAATCATGATGAAGTAGTTTTGTCAGATGTTGGCACACGCCAACTGCAGAACTGTACCTTCGTGAAGAATTGGGTCTTCACGAGGATACATTGTTGCAGTTGACATGTTACAACACCCTTCAACATTGGTTCATCAAGACCTACTCAAATCTAGACTTGCACTTAGTTTCTCTCTAGATCAGGCTAAGGATATGATTTTTCATAGGTAGTGACTCTCTATAACTTAGGGTAACTTGGCACATTCAGTTGACTTAGGTCGAATGAGTATGCCCATTTACCCTAGCTCATCATGAGTGGTTCCCTATACCAAATTATAAAATAACCTAGGTTAGGGTCAAACCTTGGATAAGTGGACTGAAAATAGTCAGTAAAGACCATTCTAGATAACAGATGAGTGGGGTGAAGGACGTATTCTGATTAGATGAGTATGTCATCTAAGAATAGTAACACTAACAGTATGTTGGAAATATTTGGCCAAAGTATCGCAAGTTGTTGGTTGTGTTATCCCATGTCACCTAGTTTGAGAAATGCGATTTCAGATAAATATGGTAACAAATATTCAGATAGATTTCTTAAATAGAACACTCAATACCTAGAACAGGGTAAGAGATCCAAGTATACATAGTATACCCATAGTATACAATACTTAAGTTAACATGATAGATCAGGTCGTTAACCGAGTCATGAAATGAGAGATTAGTAGCTCACTGAGTCATTTACAATTGCATATGGTTATCTGTTATGAGATTGATTGGCATGAAATGTGTGTTCTAAGTTATGATTATTTAGAACACAGAACATTATGTATAAAATAAATTCCCTTATTTATAAAGTCTTAAAATGGGAATGTTACAAGATAGATCCCATTAACTGGTATATGTAGCTCTTCTCCATCCAACTTATACAATTAGAAAGCATTGTTTGAAATTTAGATAGAAATCATGTTGGGTCCGGTCCATATTGCATTAAAATTTGAGTGTTTATGTAGTTTGGTTATGTCTGCATCCAAATTCAGGACTATATCTCCTTCTTGGAAGCTCATAGCTCTTTCTTTCTTATCAAAACTCTTCTTGATATGAGCTTGATCTCTTTCCATTGTCGCCATTGGCCATTCTGGACACTAGCACCCATTCTGGACACTAGCACCCATTCTGGACACTAATTCCGAGGAGCTCCGGTTCATTCTAGGATCTCTTGTCCTCTTTTTTATTTTCATTTATTTTAACATTTTTTGTCGGCATTTCTAGTTTTCTAATCCTTATCCCAAGATCATATCCATAATTTTGTGTCACTAATGTCAAAATTTAAAGAAGAGATCCATATATATACACAACATACATACTATTATATAGGTAGGAAATTGTAAAGGGTAAATCACATCTACATACTATCACTACCATCAAAGGGACTACATTTTTGGGTTGCATACTCTACATACACTGCATATGAAGGGGAAGTGTTGAATACCATATCACACACTTGCATTTGAATCTAGCTATAGCCTGTTATCTTGGAATCATTGGTGCAAGGGTAACCTAAGGACACTATTTCAAACACAAACACAAATAAATACATGGAGTTTGGAATGTATTGCAGCACTAGGTCATAAATTCACTCTTTAGGTGACCGTCAGGGTCAGTCTTACTTCACATATTACATATTTCATTCCAATTTTATGTGTTTTTGATCTTGTGCATGTAGCTAGGGTTTGTCTTGCAGGTTACACGTACCCCTGACGATCAAGGTGTGAATATCAAGGAGATCATTAGAAAGTAATTGTGAAACCCTAGTGACAGAGAGTAAAGAAGATCTCGAGCATTTACATAATCACAGGCACCTAAAAGTGGTCTCTATCGCCCAAGCACCCTCATCCTAGCCCAGACACATGTGTCTGACTTTGTCCATAAGTTACATAATTTATACTGATAATTTACAACACCCTGCCTAACCTGTTCATATATTTTTTCTAATCCAAAACTATTCTAGGATAATCTTAAATCAGCTAATTTTGTCATCACTCCCACTTACTTGCAAGATTGCATCATTAGAGTGCTTAACATTTGTATTCTATTGTGTTTTATCATATTAGTCTTGTCAAAGTGGATGATGGTGTAGGATCAGATGATGCTCAGAGTGATGATGAAATGGTGTTTCATGCATGTTCTCAGTTGCATAGGTTGATTTAGTGAGGATTGCTTGTTTGTGTAAGCCTATTCAAGTGACCTAGCTCCCTAGGTGATGGTGCATGAATTTTGGAGCTTCTTGGTAGCTTGAGAATCCTATTGACATGATGGTGATCATGTTTTGAGAGTGTTTAAGCACTCACATGAGGTTCATGGTGAAGATACAGGTTGGTGACTATGTTTCAGGTGCTCATTTGGAGTAGGTATGGATGTTATGAGGTATGAGAATGAGTTATGGAGTTGTATGAGCTCATGGATACATTTAGGTAGGTGTATTATGATGTACTAGGTATGTTAGTACCTTTTTGAGTGTTTTCATGATGATTTATGATGTTCTTTCAGTTTACCCTAGCCTTTACAGTGTAAAACCCTAAGGGCTATCTATGTAAGTCTCATTGGATGTAAATATTGAGAGGTTTTTTATGAAATTATAATGATTGTAAATTTTATTAGGGTGTTTACTTATGCTGTGGGAAAAATTTTAGGTTTCCATGATGTAAATTTTTCAAGATATGAGGTTTTTGGTAAAATAGGGTCAAGAACAATGTTATTTTCAGCTCGAATTGAAACTTCTAACGCTCAACCTAAATTGTGTGATTTTCATGGGACATTGAGTATTTAATTTATGTTTATAAATTAATTCTATAATGTTTTAAAAAAATAATGAGGTTATTTCATTTTTACATTTTTTATGAACAAATGTTAAGAATGTAAACAACTTGTTATAAGTTTGAAACCCTAATTTGAAAGTGGTTTGATATGTTTTCTTCCTAAGTGGAAATAATTTATTCCTAGTGCATGGATTATTATTGTAACATGTAGATTAATCCTTCATATTTCCATAAAGGTATGGTAGAGGTTATGGTGATGAGTGGGCCCCACTCAAACAAGCTAGTTTCTTAAGAAGTTAGTTTTGGGATAGGGTTGTCCAAAGGAGTTACAAAATAAATGGACATTTTTTTATCATGTAAATTTTTATTGATGTAAATTATGTTTCAGGTCATAAGGATGCACAAAAATGGAAAAGTGTGCCCTATTTAGGTTGACTGGTCAAAGGGCAGTTTTGGGGTAGTTAAAACAGTCTTTAGTAAAATAGACATTGCAGGATCTACATGTGGAATTAGGAGGTGATTAAAGTTTTGTTGGAAATATAATTAAAATATGTTTTCATTTATATAAGTTTTTTCTTGTTATGATGAGTTTTTCTATGTTTTCTAGGTCAATTTGTGGACAAGAAGTGTTTTGGCTATCAAGGACAGGATTGTATTTTTTGAAAGTTTGAGTTGGTTAGTACATGAAATGGATTGGGTGATGCTTTCTATCACATGGAATGTGAATAGGGATGAATTTTTCATCCAATTAATCCATTTTGAGGTCTTTAAAGTGTCAGAAATGATGCAAAAAAGTTGGAGTTTAAAAATTACTTTTTGGGAAACATGATTTGGTGAAGGCAAAAGTTGATGAAGTTTTATCCAGTGGATGTTTCATGAGCCCTAACATGATTGGAAGTGTTATAAAGGATATTTAATTTACATAAAGTTTTCATATGTATTATTTGAGGTGTTATTTGATGATCTTGTAGCCAAAAGGTGAAGCCAGAGTGTTGGAAACAAGTGTTTTGTGAAGGCAATTAACAACTGGGCCCATTAAATGAAATAATCTAACTGGTTCATGATAATTGAAACCGTGGATGATGTTTAAATTTTATTTTAAAATTTTTTGGTGATTTTTAGAGATTGGCTAAGTTTTGGTGTTAGGAGATTTTTTTCATTCCAATGCATGGGTTTTGAGGAGTTTTAGTGCATGGAATGAAGGTTTTTGGCTAGGCTAACCCATATGGGTCAATTTGTAGCTATATTATGAAAATTATATGGGATTTTTTTTATGATGTATTGGTTCATGAAAAAATGGAGGGAAAATATTTGAGTTTGAATTTTAATAATTAAGGAGCTTATAAAAGCATAGTTTTGGGTGCTTTTGTGAGCTAATTGTGTGTGCAAGAAGTGTGACCTAGGTGTGAGATTTTTTACAGGTGTATGAGCATGAATTGAGATAAAATAAATTGTGTGATGGGTTTAGTATTTATTTCAATCATGTGTGCAATGGTACGAAGCTTTGAGAATTGAAGAAAGAGCTAGTTTGAGAGAGATTGAAGACCTAGGGTTTGAATAAGGGTTTGGAGAAGTGCGAGCTGAATCAGTGGTATCTATCAGTTTTGACATAAATATTTCAGATGCGTTAGAACATCTTTTTGTGGTATTTGAGTTGGTGATTCATCAATCTTGGGAGATTATAGCATCCTTGTGGGTTTGATGATCTCACTAGAACTAGGGTGTTGGTGTTCCTTGTAGGGTTGTGCCTCTACTAAACTAGGGGTTGGTGCTCCTTATAGGGTTGGTGTCTCACTAAATTTGAAACATATCAATACAAATATTGTGTTTCAGTGGGTTTTCTTCCCCTTTAGGGTTTCCCACTTATATCTCGCATTGATTATATTACTCATGGTTTCTTACATATCTGATATTTGATTGTGTACACACATTAATGGATGGTTAAATGGTTTTGAGTTTTTGAATAAGAAATTTGAAATATGATTTGAATTTTTGTAAGGACTGATTCACCCCCCCCCCTCTTATTCCATTGTTCTTCCAACAATTGGTATCAGAGTGGGTCCTATTGGAGAATTCTAATCACTTGAAAGGAGATATTTTGGAGCACAATCATGGAGTATTGTCAAGGGAAAGTTGGTATGTTTCCATTGATTAGCATGAGAAATTATTTGAAAACCTTAGGGTTTGATATATGGAATGAAATTTATGGTGTTTGTTCATCTATCTCATCCACTTTGAATCATGATGAAGTATGTGGTATTTCTCAAACTAATTTTCATAGTCAAGATGAAAATATGATTTGGTATATTGATAGTGGATGCTCATCTCATATGACAGGTGATAAGAATAATTTTATTACACTAAAGGAAAATGCTTCAGAAACTGTTAAGTTTGGAGAAAATTCTAGCATAACAATTTTTGGAAGAGGTTCTTTGAGCTTGGACAATGGAAAATCCATCACCAAATATGTTTTATATGTTGAAGGCTTGAAACACAATCTACTCAGTGTAAGCCAAATGTGCAAACAAGGATATGTTCTAACCTTTTGATGTAAAGGGTCTACAAAATTAAGAAAGGAGAAACATGTAAGGTTGTTGCAAAAGCAAAGAGAACAAATAATAACATGTTCATTCTTAAGGAATTCAACAAAGAAAAGTGTCTAATGAGTAATATGAATGCTTTTTGGCTATGGAATAGAAAATTAGGTCATGTAAAATTTGATAACCTTGTTAAGATCATCTCTAACAACTATGTGAGAAATATGCCTAAGCTCAACAAACCAGAAGATACTTTGTGCAAAGCATGTTTACATGGAAAGAAAACTAGAAGGAGGTTCAAGACTAAAGAACATGATTCTTCCACTAGTCCTCTTCTTCTAATTCATACTTGATCTTTGTGGGCCTATGAGAACTGAAATTACTTCAGGTGATTACTATTTCATTCTTCTTATTGATGATTTCACTAGATATACTTGGGTAGCATGCTTGAGAAAAAAATATTATGACTTTGATGTTTTCAAGTCTTTTAAATCTCTTATTGAGAATGAGAAGAATGGAAAAATAAAATGCATTATATCTGATAATGGAGGAGAGTTTTGGTCTGATTCATTTGATGAGCTTTGTAGAGTTCATGACATTAAAAAAAAAAATTCAACATCTATAACTCCCCAACATAATGGGGTGGTTGAAATAAATAATAGGATTGTTCAAGAGATGGCAAGGACCATCTTGAATGAGTCTAAATTAATAGATGGCTATTAGAAAGAAGAAATTTGTAATGATGTCTACATTCTTAATAGATTTCAACTAAGAGTGAAAAATTACAAGACTCCTTATGAGATATGGAAAGGAATACCGGCCAATGTGGAGCATTTTAGAGTCTTTAGATGTAGATGCTTCATTAAGAGGGCTAAATAAAATCTTGGTAAGTTTGATTCTAGATATGATGAAGGTATATTTTTGGGTTATTCCTCAAGAAGCACATATTATATTTGCTATAACAAGAGGTTGAAAACCATAGTTGAAAATGCAAGTGTGAAATTTGATGAATCTTATCCTATGAGATCATTTTCCAAGTCAAGAAAAGCTCCACATGAGGATGATTCTAAATAAGAAGAATATATTATTCAAGAGAACAAGTAAGAAGATTATGAGAAAGAAAGGAAATGCACCAAGGCTCCATCAAGTAAAATTAGGAGAGATCGTCCTGAAAATCAGATTTTGGGAAAGAAAGATGTTGGAGTTACTACAAGGAGGAAATTGGTAAGTCTTCAAAATTAAAAAAAATCAACTTTCCTTTCAAAAATTGAACCTAAAAGTGTAATAGAAGCTAGCAAATATGAATGTTGGGTTAAGGATATGAATTAAGAGATAGATTAGATTGAAAAGAATAAGACTTGGGAACTATTACCTAGACCAAAAGATAAGAATGTGATTATATATAAGTGGGTGTTTAGAAACAAAATAAATGAAAATGGAGAAGTCATAAGAAATAAAGCAAGATTGGTTTGTAAGGGATATGCTTAAGATGAGGGTATCGAATTTGATGAGATTTTTACTCCTTTAGCTAGAATGGAAGCAATCATATTATTCTTAGCATATGCTAGGTTCAAAGGTTTTAAGGTCTATCAAATGGATGTAAAATATGCCTTTTTGAATGGCTATCTTAATGAGGATGTCTATATGGAGCATCCTGATGGTTTTTCCTTAACTGATAAATAATGTTTTGTATGAAAACTAAAAATGGCACTCTATGGTCTAAAACAAGCCCCTAGGGCTTGGTATGAAAGGATTGACAAATAATTGATTGAATAAGGTTTCAAGAAATGAGTTGCTAATAGTAACTTGTACATAAAGAGTGAAGGAAATCACCTGCTAATTGTTGTGGTCTATGTAGATGATATTATTTTTGGTGGAGGTAATGATCAAATGACTAATGAATTTGTTGAATATATGAAGAAATAGTTTTAGATGTCTATGCTTGGTGAGATTTGTTTCTTCCTTAGACTTCAAATAATTCAATTAGATAGAGGTGTGTTCATTTCTTAAGCCAAGTACATCAAGGAAATGCTTAAGAAGTTTAAAATGAATGATTGCAAGTTTTTTAGTACTTCTATGGTTACATGATGCAAAATTTCTAAGGAAGATGAGTTTCCTAAAGTGAATAAATCTGATTATAGATCCTTGAGCCTATATGCTACTTCTTCAAGACTTGATTTTTGCAAGTTGTTGGCTTAGTTGGGAGGTTTCAAGAAGATCCTAGAGAATCTCATCTTCAAGCAATGAAAAGGATCTTTAGATATATTAAAGTAACTACTAAGTTTGGGTTGTGGTATCCAAGAAGTGAAATATTTGAGTTAAGATCCTATTCTGATGTTGATTGGGCAGGGAGTATGGATGATAGGAAAATTACTTGTGGTGGTGCATTCTTTGTTAGGGAATGTCTTGTTTATTGGTCAAGAAAGACACAATCTCTTATGGATCTCTCAACTTGTGAAGCTGAATTTCTACTACTCATTTTTGTTCTCAGGTTGTGTGGATGAGGTAAAATTTGGAGGATTACAATATTAAGTGTGACAGAATTCTATCTATTCTTTGTGATAACACTAGTGCAATCAGTGTGTCAAAGAATCTAGTTATGCATTCTAAGACAAAGCACATTCCCATTAAGTATCATTACCGAAGAGATATAGTGAGTAATAATTACATAAAATTGGTGCATGTGTATACAAAGGAGGAAGTTGTTGATATTTTTACAAAGCCTCTTCCAAATCCCACTTTTGAGTATTTAAGAGATAATTTGGGAGTGATCTCATCTCCTGACAAATTTTGAATGGTCTAATAAACTGTGATAGGGAGAAATAAATGAGATACATTTGCTCCAATGAATTTATTGACTATTTTGTATTATTAAGTTGTCTTGTTCACCATATAGAGGTATGTGTCTTGATAATGTTCATTGTCAAGTTTATAAAGTGTTTGGTGAGTCATTTGTGGGTGTTGATGGTAGAAGTTATGTTGAGACATCTTATGTTATCTAATCTGTGTCTCAAGTGTGTATCCTAAGTCTGTCATAAGCCATAATATCATGAGTCGGGTGGTTTATCAAAGTGTCTATAATTTTTGTGAATTCTTGAAGGAATCTCAAAAGTTTTCATGGTGTGTGTTTTCTCCTTTAGTCATAAAATTCTTACACTTGGACTGTCACAAGCATCCAAGTTTGCTTAAGTATTCGATGTCTTGAGCTATTTTCTTGTGTGGAGTTTTATTTACGTTTTCGTATTGTTTAAAGGTATTTGAAGGTGGTATGTGTTAAGTTGGAGCTATTGAAAACAAAAATTGGGCATTTATGAGATCTCTCTACCCTAACTGGGTTTTGACAGTGGTGTGTGAG
Organism: Taxus chinensis; assembly: GCA_019776745.2. Taxonomy (NCBI): domain Eukaryota; kingdom Viridiplantae; phylum Streptophyta; class Pinopsida; order Cupressales; family Taxaceae; genus Taxus; species Taxus chinensis. The sequence continues at coordinate 772,150,868 of CM034152.1, forward strand.
CGATATAGAAGGAAATATGGTTTTGGAGGACTAAATGATTGACTTCAATGCCAAAAATTTGTACAAATCACCTTGATAGGGTAGTATTCAAGATTCAAAATCTTTGAGGTCATAAATTTTTTTATATTCTTAGGAATATTTGAGAGTTTGTGTCTTGACAGTGTTAGTAGCAAAGAGACCTAATTGAGATGTAAATTGCAACCTGGGGTGTTTCCTTTGGAGTGAGATTTCAAGGTTCATGATGGAGCTTAGACAACCAAATGGGTATCTTAATTAGGTGATTTTTCACTATAATTTAATCTAAATAAAAATATAGATGTGATTCCATGAAAATAAGGGCTTGTAGATCGAGAAAGTGCATTTGATGATAAAGAAAGGGTATGGTCAATGAATTTGCTCCTTCTTTTTGCTTGATCTAAGCATCAAAGTTATTGGTATATGTATGAGAAAAGGTATTTTGTTCTCTTAAGGTGTTTTGATGATGATATTTTATGACATGAAAAAATATGGGTTGTCCTCTAGTGATTTCATGAGCAAGAAGGTTTGTGCTACAGGTCAGAACTGTAATCCTACAGGTATGAAAATTGATACATTGTGTTTTTGATGGGTCTGAGACTTCAATGAGGGTGTGTATGCATATGTGAAAAGGTCTAAAGGCATTGAAGTATGTTAATATGATCATAAATATTTTTGAGCACGTTTATTTTCTCTTATTTGCGGTTTTGAGAAATTGGATCAGCTACAGGTATGATCAGTGTTATCAAGAGGCAGAGTATGTGTCCTTCATAATTTAAAATGATACACATGAACTTGTTAGTCATTCTCAGAAGTATTCAAGGTGTGTAAATGCTCAATGGTCATCATAAAGATTAAAATTAAGACCTAAGATTCTTTAGATGACATTGTTATGCTTGAAGAATGGATGAGAACCTACAGATCTATAGGTGAATATGGAGAATGGTGAATGCTCCTTTCATTTTTTCATGGTGTTCTTGTTTTCCTTCCAAGGTTTTCTAATTCATTTATATGTGGTGAATCTCTTGTCTTAACCCATTTTATTTTCTTGGGTCAAATGGTCAATTCAAGATTTTGTATTGGTTTGATATGATATTGTACAAATATTATTAGTATGCTACAGGGTGGATTAGTGAAGTATGTTGGGGTTAAACCATATATAGCAGTATTACACATATCTATAATCAGATAAAGCATATAAGTAATGAAAATAACCAGAAGATAAAATAAAACAAGAGAAAGATAACACCAAATTTAACGTGGTTCACCCAGTGTGCCCTACGTCCACCAATAAATGACCAATATTATTATTCAGTGCTTTACAGAGGAAATACAATGAATATTTTTTGTCTTCCAACACCTCACAAGGTGTTAAATGCTTTTCCCTCACTCAGCTACTCTTTCTTGCTCACCAAGAAAACTTACATGCAAACAATTGTTATTTTCTTCTCTCATACCCTCATACAATGCATGCATGCATATATAACTACTCTAGGCAACTAGCTATGCTTTTACAATCAATAAATCATTTTTAAAGCAAGATATTTATTAGAATTCTCATTTAAAGAACAAATCACTGTCGCATAGGTGACCGATGTCGGTTCCTTCCTGGACGATGTTGGTCATTTCCTAACCAATGTCGGTAACCTCCTGACTGATGCCAATCACTGTCAAAACCAAAAACATGTAAAAGCAAGTTTCTTGTGAAGCAATGAAGCTCCACACTTAACAATCTCCCACTTGGAGATCAATTGTTGCACTGTACTATGCATCACCATCCTTGGTTCCTTTTCATTTTCCTTTTTCTTCTGCTTCAAGTCTCAAACTTAAAGACCAACGGAAGTGGAGTAAAGCTCCAAATTCTCCCTTACCAATGGCTTTGTTAGCATGTCCGCAGGGTTCTCATCCGTATGTATTTTCTCTAAATTCAGATACCCATCCTCCAACACCTGCAATATGAATTCATACCTCAACTGAATATGTTTTGTTCTTGAATGAAATGATGAGTTATTTGATATATGGATCGTGCTTTGAATATCACTGTATAATCTACAATCCTCTTGCTCATTACCCAACTCTTTCACGAACTTGCTCATCCATATCATCTCTTTGCTAGCTTATGTAGCTGCAACATACTCTACCTTTGTAGTAGACAAAGCCACAACCTTCTGCAATCTTTAAATCTAGCTAACTATCGTTCCACCTATCATGAAAACATATCCAGTGGTGTTCCTCCTACCATCTGAATCTCCAGCCATATCTGAATCAATATAGCCACATAAAGAAGTATCTAACCCTCCATAGCATAACTTCAAGTCGGATGTCCCTCCCAAATACCTGAGAATCCATTGGACTACTTTCCTATGTTCTTTACTTGTATTATCCATAAACCTTCTCACAACTCCCACTTCCTGTGCAATGTCTGGTCTAGTACAGACCATGAAATACATAATAATTCCTACGAATAAAGCATATGGAACATGTGCCATTTACTCAACCTCCTCATGTGATGAAGGACACTTATCTTTTCTCAATTTGAAGTGTCCAGCCATAGGTGTACTAACAGGTTTTGAATTTTACATGTTAAACCTTTCCAACACCTTATTGATATAAGCCTCCTAAGACAAATACAACTTCTTGTTTTTCCTATCTCGGTGAATTTACATACCAAGGATTTTCTTTACAGCTCCCAAATCCTTCATTGCAAATGTGTGAGCTAACCTTTCTTTAAGTTTACCAATGCCATACATACTAGATCCTACAATCAACATATCATCCACATACACTAACAAAATAACATAACTCCCAATTTCAAGCTTCTTAAAATAAACATAATGGTAAAATTCACATCTCATTTAACCATGCTCATGCATAAAACTATCAAATCTCAAATACCATTTCCTTGGAGCTTGCTTGAGCCCATATAGGATCTTTTTCAGTTTGCACACAAGCTTCTCCTTACCCTTGACTTCATAACCAAACGGCTACTGCATATAAATTTTTTCCTCCAAATCACCATGAATAAAATCCATGTTTACATCAAGTTGTTCTAAATAAAATTCTTTTGTTGCAACCAAACTTAGAATAGTAAGAATAGAAGTCATCTTAACTACAGGAGAAAAAATATCATCAAATTCAATACCTTCTTTCTGTGCAAATCCCTTTACCACAAGCCTCGCCTTGTACCTTTTTAGTCCACCCTCTTCTTCCTTGATCCTGTAAACCCATTTTTCTGCAGTGTTTTCTTACCTGCTGGCAGTGTGACCAAATATAATGTATGATTTTGTTCCAAGGAGTCCATCTCCTCATCCATGCCATGTACCCACTACTCGTGGGTATCTACTTGCATTGCTTCTTCAAAGCTTTCTGGTTCACCATTATCATTCAATAATAAATAAGAAAAGGAATGTGAAAATATCTCTAGAGTTCTACTTACTCTTTGTGACATTCTTACTAAGATTTGGGGTGTCTGGGGCTCATTTTATTTCTATTGTATATTCATGTAAATCTTTTTCAGTGACCGATGTCAGTAACCTGTAACTGACCATAGTTCCTCTGTTTGTCAACCGAGTATGGTTTTCTTACTGACATCGGTTCTAGGAGTACCGACGTCGGTTCCTTTAGTTGTCTTCTTTAAACCTGATCTTGTCTTTTGATGCCAGTTAGCCTGAATAACATCGGTTTCTTTAGAACTAATGTCGATGTCTGTGGATGTCTGTTTTAGGTTTAAAAGTTGATTTTCCTTAAAAATCTCCTAAACCTATTCATTTTTAGGTGCCAAAACATGATCCTTGTAAATTCTTTTTTCATTCCAATCAATGTCACAACTCCTAACAATCTAAGAATCTTCTAAATCCCAAACTTAATATCTGAAATCGCCATAGCCATAACCAATGAAAATACATCTCTTAGATTTAGCATCCAACTTCCTCTTATTTTCTCTATCAACATGCACAAAAGCTTCTAAGCCAAAAAATCTAAGAAAAGAAAAAATCTACCTCTTTTCCATACCATGCTTCTTCTGGTATTCCACCATCTAGTGTTGTTGAAGGCCCACGATTGATCAAGGAAACTGTTGTATCCACTGCTTCTACCCAGAACTTCAAATGCAAGCTGACATATATCCTCATGCTTCTAGCACATTCCATGATTTTTATGTTCATTCTTTCTGCAACTCCATTCTCCTGTGGAGTTCTAGGAACCATTCTTTCTCTTTGTATTCCATTCTCTGAACAATAATCATTGAAATCCTTGTTGCAGTACTCACCACCATTGTCAGATCTAAGGCACTTCAATTTTAAGTTTGTTTCATTTTATACAAGGGATTTCCACCTTTTAAAAGTCTAAAAAAAATCAGATTTATGCTTAATACAATAAGTTTTTTACCCTCCTTGTGGCATTATCAATGAAAGTCACATAATATTAGGATCCTCCAATAGAAGCTACCTGAGATGGTCCCCACACATTTGAGTGTACAAGCTCCAATTTCTGCTCCTTCTTTATTGACCTAACCTTGAGAAATATCACTCTCTTCTACTTTCCAAATATGCAATGCTCACAAAATTGAAGATTTGCAATGCTCACAAAATTCAAGATCTAACTATTTCAAATCTGATAACTTACCCTTAGCCTTTAAGATTTGCATTCCTTTTTCACTCATATGGCCTAGCCGATTATGCCACATGGTTGCATCTGAATCTGTAGTAGATAGCATAGAAAAGGAATTAGTAACATAGGTAGATAGATATAAATTTCCTACCTTCTCACCTCTTTCCACAACAAGATATCCCTTAGTAACCTTCTATGAATCAGTTGTGAATGTAACCACGCATCCAGATTCACCAAGTTGCCCTGCAGTAATTAAATTTCTCTTGAGGCTTGGCACATGCCTCACATCTTTCAATACCTATGGATTTCCATTCTACAACTTTAGATAAACATCACCTTTACCAGTAATATAGCATGGCTCATCATATCCTAAATAAACTTATCCAAAATCACCCTGAACATCATTTCTGAAATAACCCTTATTAGGGGTAGCATGAAAAGAAGCTCCGAAACCTAAAACCCAATATTCTAATTTATTATCCAAGGAGAGAATAATGAAATATTCCTTTACCTCACTTATAATGTTTTCCTCTTTACCTTTGTCTGATGTATTCTCTTTGTTTTACTTGGACCAACACTCATTCTTTACATGTCCTCTCTTTCCATAATTCCAACAAAGTAAATCTCTATACCTGGATTTAGATCTGTCATACCTTGAATTTGATCTCCCATTCTTCTTGTTCTTTGATGGTCTCTCCTTAGATCTTCCCCTGATTTCTACAGTTAAAGTGTTTCTAGATGATACTTCTCCTGAGATTTTCATGCGTATTTCTACATTAAGGATTACACTAACCACATCATCAAATTTCAAACCTTTAGAAGTAGTCGTTGTATTACTAACATCCATTACAAAGTTATACCAACTATATGGTAAAGAGCATAAGAATAAAAGTGCTTTCTCTTCATCATCAAACAAAATTTCTACCGATTTTAATTGATTTACAATAGACCAAAAATAATTCAAATGATTAGATACAGATCCACCTTCTAGCATCTTAGAATTAAACAATGTTTTCATCAAATAAACCTTATTCGAAGCACTAAGAGTTTCATACAAATTTTCTAAATATTTCATCAACTATACCATGGTTTTTTCATCTGTAAAATTTGAAGCCACCGATGCTTCCAAGCTCAATCTTATAGATCCCAGAGGATTTCTGTCAATAATATTCCATTCTTCGTCAGTCATCGTGTCTGGTTGTCCATGCTCATCCAACGGTAAGTATAGATCTTTCTGATACAAATAATCCTCCACATGCATCTTCCATAGTTGATAATTACAACCGTCAAATTTCTCTACTCAATATTTACTAGCTTCTACCATTTCTCTGCTCCCACTCAATCAGAAAATCTTGTGAGTAAATCCTGTCAACACACAAAACCTCCAAACAAAGCTCTAATACCAGTTGTTGGGGTTAAACCATATAGCATACGGTGTTGCACAAATCTATAATCCACCAAGAAAGATAAATGCTTTACATACAAGAAATGAATGCAGAAATAATAAGAAGATAAAATAAAACAAGAGAAAGATAACACCAGATTTAACATGGTTCACCCTCCTGATCCAGTGTGGGTTTCTTGTACAATTAAGCTCCACACTTAATAAATTATCCACCAAGAAATTGGCCAATATTATTATGCAATGCTTTATGGTCAAGATGAAATACAATGAAGATATGTTGTTTTCCAACACCTCACAGGGTGTTCAATGTTTTTCCCTCACTCAGTCCAAGGGTGGTTTTACTCTTTCTTCTCCTCACCAAGAAAACTTACATGTAAAAAATTATGGCATAAAAATGAAGGTAAGAATTTTCTTCTCTCATACTTCAAATACTCATACAATGCATACATGCATATATGAACTATTTTGGGCAGCTAACTATGCTTTTACAATCAATAAATCGATATTTAAAGAAGATGTAGATTTATGAGGAATTCTCGATTTAATAACAAAGCACCATCGCACAGGTGCACTTTGCACAATAGATCCGATTAACCTGTCAAAACACCGATGCTTGACAGAAAAAGATCGTTAGAAGATATTTTGGACTAAAGCGGGTCCGAGAAGCGATTAGCCTCCTTGATCGGATGGTCAGTCACACGTTTTCAATCAAAGACTAGAAGCATACATGATAAAAGACATAAATAAAGACTAGAGTTTCTTTGGAGCAATAAAACAGAAACTGAACACAGGCTTAATAAAGTACAGAAAACATGAGGCTACAAGATAAGGTGGACCTGTGACATATGTGTACCTGTCTGCAGTGAAATTCTTGTGCGATCGGCGTACTGGGACTGATGTCGACTTGATAGAGTCAGTGTCATACTTGACCAATCAATTGAAGCGATGAGATTCAGGAATTGGAAGGTGAGTTAATAGTCTTAATGCCGAAGATGGAGAGATTACCAGATGTATAGACGGTGGTGTGCTATGTTGAAAAAGTGATTTCTAAAGGTCTAGATGATGTGCATTGGTCTAAGATTAGTTAAATGATGCAAAATTTTTTCTTCTAGAAAGTGCTTTCTTTCGCTCGTTCGTCTCTTTTTCGGTCCTTCGATATGGAGCTATACCTGCTTTTATAATCGGCGCCGCATATGAGGTAATCGGCGCCGTATTGAGTCGGCGCCGATCATCGGAAGAGAACTAGCAAGGTATGGCTCATGATTTGATTGATCTTAATCAAATATGAATGTCCCGACCACGGGAAAAGCTCTAGTGAAAGATCTTCAGGATAATGTTGAAGTGTTTGGCTCATCCCTAAGCCAATTAATTTGGGGTAAGATGTAGTGATTATGATGCATGGGAAGAAGCGTACTACTAGAGATGGTTAATATTCTTAGTCCAAGGGTAAGTTTTGGATGTGCATGGAATTCAAGGTGTGTATGACGTTCTAAGGTCTCACAAAGTTAGTTGAAACTATGCACTGAAGTGATAGACAGCGAACGTGCCCCAGGTTATGGGCTCAAAGTAAGCATGAAAGCTAAAAACATGAGACTAATCAAGTTTTAAGTGCCTAAAAATGTCTCAACTCAAAGCAAGGTAATATGGTGCCTTTCTTAATGTTTTCTTGATGTATTCAGATGGTGTAAATTCTTGGCCTAGGGGGAGCATGGTGGTTTAATGCTTACAAAGATACTAAAATCAATTTTTGAGAAGAATATCAAGATTGTGAACTTTTTTGAGACATTTGGTTGATGTTTCTAACCGAATCATGACTTGATGAAGCTAAGTAAGTTGAAGAACATGTTAGTACAAATATTCCTTTGAGAAGAATATCAAGTTATTAATGTAAAAGGGGGGAGAAGTTCAATTGGTTTTCCATCAATGATAAAGGGGGATATTGTTGGCATGTTGCTGCATAGGTGTTTTCGTTGATGCAAAACCTCATTCATGAAAAGGAGGGTGATGGTGTCAGGTTAGATGATGCTCAGAGTGATGATGACATGGTGTTTTAGGTATGTTCTCAATTTCACAAGTTGATTCAGTGAGGATTGTTTGTTCTTGCAAGCCTATTCAGGTGACCTAGCTCCCTAAGTGATGGTGCATGAAGCTTGGAGCTTCTTAGTAGCTTGAGAAACATTTTGACATGATGTTGATCATGTTTGGAGAGTGCTTGGGTACTCACATGAGCTTCACGGTGTAGATACAGATTGGTGACTATGTTTTAGGTGCTCATTTGGAGCACGTATAGATGATAGGAAGCATGAGAATGAGTTATGGAGCTGTATGAGCTCATGGATACATGTAGGAAGGTGTATTATGATGTAATAGGTATGTTAGGACATTTTGTAGTGTTGTTATGATGAGTTATGATGTTTTTTCAGTTGACCCTAGCCTTTATAGTGCAAAATGTTAAGGGTTAGCTATGCAAGCCTCGGTGGGTAGAAATATTGAAAGGTGGTTATGAAATTATTATAATTTTAGATGCTATTAGGTTGTGTCCTTGTGTTGTGGGAAACATTTCATGTTTTCATGACGTGAAGTTATTAAGATATGAGGTTTTTGATAAGACATGGTCAGGAACAATGTTATTTTCAACTCAAATTGAAACTTCTGATGCTCGCCCTAAATTTTGTTATTTACATTGAACCTTATGGATTTAAAGGATGTTTGTAAATTTATTATAGAAGGTTTCACAAAAATAATGAGGTCATTTAATTGTCAGGTTTTTTTGAACGAATGTTAAGAAGGTAAACAACTTGTTATGAGTTTGAAACCCTAGTTTGAAAGCGGTTTGAGAAATTTGCTTCCTAAGTTTCCATAATTGTTTCCTAGTGCATGGATGATAATTGGAACATGTAGAGTACTCCTTCATATTTATATAAAGGTATGGTAGAGGTTATGGTGATGAGTGGGCCCTATTATCCAAAATGTGCCCCTGCTCATTTTTTGTGGCTAACTCCTCTCATTTTTTCCTCTCTTGTGCCTCAGTCATAATATTTTTCTTTTTAGGCACTCAAAACCTTCTAGAAATGACACCATTGGATAGATCTCTTTCTCAGCTTTCCATAAAGGTAAAGTTTTCCTCCAAACTCCATGTATTTTTGAAGTTATGGCTCGGCGGAGTTTTATTGGAAAGATTTTCCCCTAAAAGGCCCCGCAGCCAATGAGATGCCGCCACGTGGCACCTAGAGTGGTGGAGCATAGGGAAATTTTGGAAAATTTTCCAAACGACCAAAAAGGTGCAAAATTTTGAATTTTTGCCTGCCAACCTGATTCGGCCCTGTTTTTTCCCTAAAACTTCAAATGGCAATATCTTCTCGATCCAGAGCTCGGTTTTTCGCATTCTTTATATCAATGGAAAGCTGGTGAAATTATCTATAAGATTCTGGGTTAACTTTTGCATTTTGATGGAGTTTGGAGAGAGAAAATCAAAAAATGCCTCTGGCACATGGTCATGGACAAAAATGATGTTTCAACCATCATTTTTAATAAAGAATGGCTCGCATTCTCTACCAGCATGGCTAAAAATGTCAAGGGATGGGTCTGTAAGGATGCCCATGCTGTTTTGAATGCGTTTTGGTCAATGGTTTAATCCCTTCCATGTTTTCCCACATTTCTCTCTCCTGGGCTCGTCCCTTGCACTGTAAAAGCCAGATTTGGCTCATTTTCAAAGGGTTGAACATTTTTTGTGTATTACAGGTCCCCTTTCTCACCTTGGAAGTGATTTTGGTGGAATATCAAACCTTTTCTAAGAGTTATAACTTTGTTTTGCCTCTTACGTGTTGTAATGCAAGTGATTTTGATGATTAAAATAACAATACAACCTTTGTGATTAGTTTTCATCCTCTACCTGTGTTGTTTGGTTAATTTATGATCCTTCATTACAATTATCAGGTTGTGCATGAGGTTATTTGTTACATTTTTATGGACTGTGTCAATCTATAAAAGTAAAAAATGCTCACCACTCCTTTGGTACATCACCTATTAGCATTAGTTTTAGCTTTTTTACATTCTCTATCTCTGTCTCCTTTGGAATTTAGGGGTAGGGTTAGGAATATAAACCTCTACAACTTATAAGTGATAAATCTGACCAGAGGAACTGAGGAACTAGCCTCTAAACTGGAGATTCCTTTCTCATTTTACAAGTCCCACACTTGGGGAAAGGATTCAATGTTGTGCAATCACACTGGATGCTAGTATGATCAAACTAGAAATCTGATCAACATCCAGGAGGTGCTGCTGATTTGCAACAATAGGCCCCACTCAAACAAACCCATTTATGAATAAGTTTGTTTTGGGAAAGGGTCGTCTAAAGGAGTTGCAAAATAAATGGAAATTGTTTTGATTATGTTAGTTTTTATTGATGTATAAATATTTTTCAGGTCATAAGGATGCATAAAAATGGAAAAGTGTGCCCTATTTAGGTTGACTGGTCAAAGGGAAGTTTTGGGGCAGTTAAAAGTAGTCTTCAGTACAATGGACATTACAGGAGCTACATGTGGAATTAGGAGGTGATTCAAGTTGTGTTAGTAATATAATTAAGGTTTTTATCATGATGATGAGTTTTTATATGGTTTCTAGGTCAGTTTGTGGACAAGAATATTTTTGGCTATCTAAGACAAAACTGTATTTGTTGAAAGTTTGAGTTGGTTAGTACATGAAATGGATTGGGTGATGATAAATATTACCTGGAATGTGAATAGGGATGAATTTTGAATATAATTAATCCATTTGGAGGCATTGAAAGAGTCAAAAAATGTGCAAACAAGTTAGAGTTTGAAAACTACGTTTTGGGTAGCATGATTTTGGTGAAGGAAAAAGTCGATGTAGTTTGATCCAGCGAATGTCTCATGATCCCTAACTTGTTTATAAATTTTCAACAAGTTTGGTAATTTCAATAAAGTGGTCACATTTCATAGTTGAGGTGTTATTTGATGATATTTAAGTCAAAAGGTGAAGATAGGGCACTGGAAACATGTGTTTTGTGAAGGCAATTAGCCACTGGACCCATTAAACAAAATAATCTGATTGGTTCATGATAATTGTGACCATGGATGCTGTTTAAATGTAATTTTAAACATGTGTGGTTATTTTTAGATATTGGATAAAAATATTTTTGGTGTTAGGATATTTTTGTCATTCCAATGCAAGGGTTTTGAAGATTTTCGGTACATGGAATGTTATTTTTGGCTAGAACGACCCATATGGGTCACTTGTAGCCTTTATGAAAATTATATGGAATTTTTTTATGATGTATTGGTCATGAAAAATGAGGGAAAATGTTTTATTTTGAATTTGAATTAAGAAGGGGCTTATAAAAGCATAGTTTTCGGTGCTTTTGTGGGCTAGTTGTGTGTGTGTGTGTGTGTGAAAGAAGTGCAACCTAGATGTGAGAGTTTTACAGGTGTATGAGAATTAATTTAGATCAGTTAAAGAATGTGTGAAAGTTTTAATATTGATGGAAAGCATGTGTTTGAACAAGGGTTTGGAGAAGTCCGAACTGAACAAATGGTCTCTATCATTTATGGAAGCAATATTTCAGATATAAGAATATCATAAGGTGGTTGAGTGGGTGCTTGATCATATTGGGGGTTTGTAGCCTCCTTGTTGTAGTCTGTGCTTCACAAAATTAGGGGTTGGTGCTCCTTTAGGGTTGTAGCTCTACTAAACTAGGGGTTGGTGCTCCTTGTGGGGTTGGTGCCTCACTAAATTTGAAACATATAAATATAAATAGTGTTTCAGTGGGTTTACTTCCCCTTGATGTTTCCCCACTTATATCTTGTGTCTTGTGTTGATTATCTTGCTCATGGTTTCTTGCATATGTGATATTTGATTGTACGCACACATTAATGGATGGTTAAATGGTTTGAGTTTTTGAATAAGCAATCTGAAATATGATTTGAATTCTTTTAAGGATTGGTTCATGCCCCCTCGTAGTCCATTTTTCTTCCAACAATTAGTGACTCTAAAATAAGATTTACTACCAATTTTTATTAAATTACTTCCTAACTTATCCCTGTGGACATGCTCGGGAAATTGGTTAGAAGAAGAAGTGAAAAAATATTCACATCCTCTATTTTTTGTCATTCCTTTCTTTTAGTATGGAAGCAATTGTACAAGGGAAATTTTGTTTAGTAAAATTGAAATTGCTTCTGAGAAGATTCACTTCCTGAAAAAATTGAGGCAGAAGCTCTAGTACAAGAAGATCTATTTTATCATATTAATAACATTTTAAAAGCTTCCTCTTTATATTTAGAATTACAAAGCACTGCTGCAACAAAGGAATAACCATTACTGGTTATTCTCTATTTAATTATAGTGGTTAGAATAATTATTTTAGTTTAGTTAATTATTTGTTTCCACATACTATACCTTTTGTTATTTAATAATTCAAAAAAGTAAAAAACATTATTTAAATAATTAATTTTAATTCTTTTCTTTCAAAATGCTTTCCAAATACAAAAAGATAGAATAAATTAGTTGTATTTATTTTATTTTATTAATTAGGAAGGAATTTAATAAATTTAAAGATTAAGTTTACTTATCTTTTGTTTGATTTAAATTTCTTTATATTATTTATTTGTTGTTAGGATTTAATATAATATAGGAATCTAAATCAAAACAATAAACCTAGTCATTAAGAATTCATTCTACCAATTTGTATCCTCTAACTATCCTTTGATTATTTATTTGATTTCCTCCATTCTCACTCACGAGTTGACAACCATATATGATCATTTATGGTTTGGCTCAATCTCGTAGGAGGATTTTCAAACCAATCATCCACCCACCATACAACGATCAACATCAGGGAGATATAGACTTAGGATTGTGTGTATTATTTTTCCACTTTATTCCCTTGCCATCACATATTTTTAGCCATCTTAATGCTTTAAATGAATGATTATCCATAGCTAAAAAATTTTGGGCCAATAAAGAAAATCCATAGTTTGTTTTTCTTTGTGAATCATCTATGTTCTTGTATGACCCTCTTTGGAGAGGAATATTTAGATACAAACGAACATTTTGCATGAGTCTTCTAGCTAGGCTGAAGCATATTCAGTCTAACATATTTAGATCATGAATTGTGCACAAAAATTATCCTTGATCATAACATCCCATCCATAGAGATCATATGAGTTTTTATTCTCCTTAACGAGTAAGTTTTGTACTTACAAGTTGATATTGTATGAGTTTCCTAGCCTTTAAATATTAACGATTAGCCTTTCCCACATATTCTACACTTATCATCTTATATATATATATATATATATATATATAGATATATATATATATATATATATCACACCCATCACATCTTCCACATATCGGCTTCTCGGCCTGACCTTGAGAAGTCGACTATACAGGAAATTCCATGTCATTTTTCTTGTGAATAAACACAGATGTTGTTAATATTTCTTGACTGTTGACATTTCTTGCACATGTGCAAGAAAGAAACTTGAATCTTTGTTTCTCAGATTAACAGAGATTTGGGGAAGACATGCAGAGCCATTTGAGAAAGAACGAGATCCTGAGAATGACTTACATGGGTGGATTACATGAGCTAAGGGATATAATTGTGAAAGTCCTGTTAGAAAGCATTGAACACATAAGCATATTTTGACAGAGCACGAGTTTTATTTTTAAATAAAATGGACTTATCCATTTTTACAAGTTTGGGACGTCTAGACGACCGTTAAACTCTACTTCCCAAATGCACCAGCCATTGGCATTCAAATCCGAGGGAGACTAAGTTTAAAATCATTGGTAGGTTATATAAAATCCAACAAACATTCAAATGGATATCAAATTTCATCATTCAAGACAGGTAGCTACATGGTGTAAGATCAACAGTTTAAACAGAGGTTATATGGTAGGATTCCTAGGCTCCTCATTGTTTTTAAACTCTGACGAACATCAAGACCTTGGAATGAGTTACAATTTATAATATGTTGGGTCCATGGGAGACAGAAAGGTGGTCAATAGGATAGGTGGTAGGGTTAGAGGTCAACACATGGTGAAGATCAAAGGGTAGAGAAAGGACATGTGTTTTCATTCTGGTGAAGCTCAAGGCAATGAACTCTGGTGGACCTCAAGTCCCCGAGATAAGTTAAAATGGATGAATGGATTTCGGGTATGGAATTTTAAAGTGAAAGGAAAAGTTGTGTGGGATGCTCTGATTGGTTCACGTTTCACAAACTGACAAGGTCCTTTCAAATAAAGAAAATTTTGAAGCTCGTGGAGCTATTTTATTGGTTCGGCTTTCGTAAAACTCAGACAGACTAATGCCAAATATTGACGTTATGAATGAATGAATTTTCCCTATTCATTATTTTTTCTTAGTTATCAGTAGGGATAAAGACAGAGTGATACCAAGGATACGTTCATGGAACTCTCCTATTGGTTTGAGTTTCACAAAGCTCGGTCAAAGTAAATCAAGGACTGACATTGTAAAAGATCATGGAGTGTTATTATTGGTTCGTACTTAGTTAAGGTTTTATTAATCCCGATAGTGCATATGTGATGTATTTTCACTAGCTCACATTTCAAAATTTTAAAATTACAGACACATAAGCAGGGGGCTATTCCCAAGCTAATTAAGAGTTGAGACGTGTCATCTTCCTGTGCATCGTGATAGGCATAGCTTCAGAAGGCCATAACTTTTGTTCTACAACTCTAAATCTTATAAAATTGGTATCGTTGGAAAGCTCTCGACTAGACCTATAATTTTACATCATTTATTTCAGTTATTGAATACATTCAAAGGAAAAAATCATGCAACAAAAAGAAAGGGTCGTGTAAGGAAGTTTAAAAATAGATGAAGACATGCATGAAAAGCTTATTTTGTCATCTATAAGTTAAATAAAGAAGAACAAAGCATGTAAACAAAGGAAAATCTATTTTAAAACATGAAGATTTTATTTTTTATAAAAAAAGGCTTTAGATAAGGTAGAACACATGATTTTACTTAGAAGGATTTACTTTCAGAGCAAGAAAACAAATTGTATTGCTTTTTTTCTATTTTTAAGACAAACTTGTGTGTCTAGGATTTTCCTATCCTTCTTCTCTCTCATATTTCTATAAAAACTTTAGAAAACATTGTAAAAAGTATCTCTACTTATTAATTCATATTTTTGGAACAATTTAGTCTTTCTGAGTGAGAAATCCAGGGTCATGACTGACTATCTATGCTTATTCCACCTCTTGGAGCAATAAAGGAGTTGTGTTTTACCTGTTGGAAACTAGGTTACTGAGAGGGAGGTGAATCAGTCTCTTGTAAATTTTACCTTCTTAAATTTTCTATGAAGAACACATAAAACCATTCACAAGAATTTTTCAAGAGAGTACACAGAGAACTCCTAAGTTTGACCAAGATGTTACTCGGCCTAGAGGATTCAACCTACTATAATTTAACTAGCTACTACTAATATTTAGTGAGCTTCAACTCACAGGGAAGCTGCAACTCCCCAAATGTTAAGCTGCTACTTAGACTTTTTCTTGAATTCTGGTCACATTTTACTTGTTTTATCTCACAACTGATAATGACCTCCATATTAGCTATTTTGTTCTTCTTAGTTATTATCATGATTTGTCTCCTTACTATCTAATCAACACTTCTATAACTTGTCTATGTTATACTGGTCTCACTTTGCAACTCAACTCTGCTTCTCAGCAGACCTATGACCTTTCTATGTCCTATTCATCAATTCAATACAACTATTTCTTCATACATTGAACTCATTACATGTTTTCTTCATGCATATATATCTCTTTGTCTCCAATATGTATTACTATGCTCAGTTCACAGTAACATTATTTTCAATGTTTTAGAAACATGCACACGCCTTTCATCAACATCATTAAGTTGTCCAACTTCTGCACTTCTGCAGGTTCTTCTATACTCCACTATTTCCTCAATTTACTCACTTCACAATATGGTCATATGTGTGCATTTCAAAATTTGGGTTCACTTGGTATGTACATGTATTCCAATTGCATATCTACAACTGTCTTGATCTCACACAATCATTGGTTTTCAGTTTGATTTTTTGTGCTAAAGAAATAAGCTATATTCTATAATGTTATTACTTCTTTACTTATCAAAATGTATTAGCTCATATCTTTAGGATAGTCTTTTCAAATTAATCTTTCTCTTTATACCTATAATATATCCCTTCTTACCATGCTTTTTAAGTATGTTTCTTGGTCTAGTATACAGATCATTCACATTTTTACATGTTTCAAGCCCTTACAAATCCGATTTTCTATGTCCCTTTTTATTCATGAAAACAAAACATACTTTTCAACTCTTATATATTGTCATTTGTATTCTCTTCTCTATTCTTTGTTCTTTTCACTTCATCTTGGCATATCCACATCTCTCATACATACCTCTACATCAACAAAACAATATATTTCATTCACCAAGTTCTACATTCACTTCTTTTTTATTTCACACCTTCTCTATTCATTAAGTACCTTCTATATTTTTCAATCTTTAGTCTGAGAATAACAATTACAAGACCACTAGGATCCCTGTCCTTTTAACTTCTACCTATTCATATATCTCTTCTCGACTCGATCTCTTTTCTTTTGAGACATATTTTCACCTTCTCAAAGAATTTTTGGTTTCTCTTCCTTGAATTATTATATTTACATCTAATTAGCTTCCATTTTCTTTCATAGACCTGCCATATTTGGTTTTGATGCCCTTAGATCCATTAATGCTCAAAATACCCATGTCATATCTCTGAAAACTAGGGACATATTCTTGAGCCCTGCTAATTATACTTTGAGAACAACTATTAACTGATAAAGCTTGTCAGTTCTTTGATTCAATGAGAACAACTATTCCAAAAATGTTTAGGGATTCACATTAGACTTCATGAATGTTCACATGCATTATAATGCATTCTTTGAAACTGAAATGCTTTGTATCCTTTGTAAACTATTCATATTTCCTTCACTCCCAAATATTTTTCAATTTTTGCTTAAAGTGGTTTTACCAAGGCACTATCCTAAATATATTCATTTAGTCTTCAACCTATGCCATTGAGTTTCACCCTTTTGATTGAAGACAAAATCAGAGCATGTAAGTTTCTAGATACAAATCATTGTTACAGACTAGAAGAACTCACAATTATGGAGGGTTACCACTAGTGAAAGATTTTTCATACTGTGAGAGATATGTGATTATCCTCTTTAGAGTATAGAGAGAGAAACTTAGAGGCATTTCATTCATTTCTACCATCAGGGCGCTAGAGCACCTTTAGGAATTTTCATGATACGTTCATTAAGTCAATTCATTCACTGTGTTACAAAGATGGTTTTAAAGTGAACAACCATTTCCCCCACATTCTTTCACAAGAAAACACACCTTTAAAGAGGACTAAACACCTTGTAAAGGTATCTGACACTCATGTTTCATCTTATGACATGCCAACAAAATTACAGAGGTTTTATCTCTCAGACTATATAAAGCGAGGGTTTCAAATTCCATACCCTCATCCATTAAATGAAAGGTCATGACACATTTTTTAGAAGAATCTAATTTTGACTTGACAAGAACGTCACTAGATATCCTAACTGTATTTTATTAATCATTCTTTGCATCAGATGTAGTTGTATTTTCATTACTTAACCACTGTCTTTGTCATTTCTAGATGGACCCGGGAATGCACACCCAATCTTCAAGAGGAGTATACTCTACTTGGTCTAGCTCTTAAAAGAAACACATTTGAACAACATTTATGATAAAATATTGCTCTTCTTCAACTCATTTCATTAGAAGAAATTTACCATTTCAAGGACGATGTCATCTCCTTCTTTTGAATGCATAAGTTGTAGGGAAGGATTCACAAGTGCAACACAACTTCAGTCTTCTTAACAAGGTTTGATCATAGTAGGTTAGAAGAAGAGCAATTTGAGACCATATATTACCGAGTCAAAATGGTTGTGAGCTATAACAACTCATTTTGAACCTATAGAGGGTATTTTATCACTATTTTAGGCTTTGAGAGCACTTCTTCAGGTTGACATAACAGTACATTCCAGATTGGAGATTTCTTACTTTCCACAGATATGGGAAGGTACCTTACTTGATCATTTTATGAGAGAGTACCTTCAAACCAGATATCAACATTTCCTTCATTATCTCAAATGTAGGGTTGTAGGAGAAAACTGATGAGTCAACTCATAATTTTGGTCACGTTTGACAATCCTACACCAGGAAGATAAAAAGCACTATAACCTATACTTCCACACTATTCAACTAAAGAAACTTGGACCATGAACACATTATCTAGGACACGTATTAGATAATTGCATTCATATCTCACTTGATATTATAATTCTTTCACACAAATTTTTCTTTCACCATAATGGAAGGTTGAGGTTGGTTGTCTTGATTTGTGAGGTCTAAGACAACATTGTACGCTACAATCAGATAAGGAGAGTACCAAAAACTATCATTTTGACTTAGAAGAGGTTTTCAACACTTTTTAGGAGTGGCATTAACTTGAAAAAATCATTTGGAGTTAAAACAACTTGTTCTTTGTTCACTGTTCCAAAAAGACAGTCTGGAAGACAAACAACCATGTTAGAAAAATACTCATAACATCCTTATTTTTCAACCAATATTCCTAAAAAAATTTACAAAAGCTCATTCTTAGAGTTATTTTCAAAAATTCCTTCTATGATTTATTTGAACAAGGCTCAAAAAAAATTTTGAATGCTAAGAAGCTAGTGTGCTCAATTTGCATTCTTTAAGAGGGTAGTTTTATAAAAACTTGAATAAATTTAAATACCCATTTCAAAAGCTAATGAGATTTGACATGAAGCATGAAATATAACCCTCTACACATTCCATTTGTTGATTAGTCATAGGTTTTCCTGTACATCTCAGGCCCATCTCATTTACCTCAGTAATCACTATCAATCCTCAAGGCCAATTTCTGTGAACTTTTGACTTTTGCCTCCAAAAGCCAAAATCAGCCTTGTTATTGCTCACACATGCCCTAGAAAACATTTGTAGGATGCTACCATGATCAAATGATATTTTCATGACCTGTACCAACCTTTCACACCTCATCATGGTCTAGAAATAGGCCTAAATGAGCTAGTTTAAACTAAGACTTCCACCAAAAGACCTATAACACCCTGTAAGAGATACTTCCAATGCTTAAACCATCATATATGACCTATAGAAGCTCTAATCCAAGAATACAAACCAGTTTCATTCTTCTATTAGACTCCTTCCTCACAAACCAAGCTTGTAACACACTGAAACCAACTTGAATGCACACTAAACCATTGAGAAAGCACTGCCAATCAACCTTCATTCTTATTACATAACTTCACTTCACCACTCACTGATTTTCCATTAATGTCACTTGACATCAATGATAACACCAGTGATCAGGGTTCACCATTACCTTCTACAATTTGTATTTTGTGCATACCCTGTTTTAAACTAATTTTATTTTTTAATACTTATCAATCCTTGTCTTATCAGTTTAATATATCATGTCTTTGTGTAATCTTGTGTTAATTTTGTAGGTCATAAATTGTGTTTGACAATTTGTTTGCAGGTTATTTTTTGTGGAGCCATATATTGCCCCTTCTAATCCAGGTGACAATCAATACTATAACTATTTTGTGAATCACTTTCAATTTGAATCAATTACTTACAATTCGTGTATAGTGTGTGTGGCTTCCTTACTTAATATGTGTTATCTAAATAAGTACTGAAATTCTCAAAACATTTTGGTGTATCACCACCCCTTCTTTTAGTTTTTCTTCTCTTTCCCTTTCTTCTCCCTTTTCCGATTCAGTTGGTAGAATAGAGTTATCACTTAGGAGATAGAATTAAGTTTAGGAGTTGCACTAGGAGAACCAACCCCCTCAAGTAGATTCATTCAAACATATAGGTAACCCACATCCTATGAGTTTGTTTCCATTTTTTCAATTGAAAGGAGAGTTATCACACCATTCTCCAAAGGGTGCATTTGAAAGTGAAAACAATTTTTGGCATGCGCAATCAGACACAAAACACAAAAAAAATCACTAATTTGATGTTATTCTTGACAAAACATTATTGTTTCAAACATTTTCAGCCGGAATCTAGCTGACTCCATTAGTTTAAGCACATATTGGTAAAAGCAAATCAGCAAGTATTTCATGCCAAAGGTTACAACCAGATCATCTACAAAAGGTATTCCTTTTTATTTCATTGAATTACCTTTGAATTCAGCTAAGAGGAGAAGATTTTCAAGTTCCACACCGTATCTTAAATCTCCTCCTACTCCACAAAACCCAATATTATCTCCCAAAGTTTCTATAACTAGTTTCATTCTGAATATGTCCCTTCAAAGAAATCAGGTTTTTTATCCCTTCAATATTGGTAGACCCATTGTTGTTAGCCCAACATAATGGACATTCCATCTAATCCCATTAAGAGAATTCCATTTTTCACAGTCATGAGAATCAGATTACACCCATAGAACATGTAAAGGATGTTGTCAATATATGCTCTATTTATCATGTAACTCAAGATAATGTTGCAGTCAGATTATTAATAAATTGTTTCAAGGGAAAACCATTACAGTGATATACAGGACTCACACTAAATTATATTACTAATTGGGATTAGTTGGGAGAAGTATTATGTGAAGAACTTTTAGGAAAAATCAAATCATATTTCATTGATTGAAGCAATTGATTATTATCAAGAGAGCACCACAAGAGTTCATGACTAGTTTCAGACTATAGGTTCCAAAGGACTTGTGACAAAAATTCCACAAGTGGTAAGGTCTATTCCTCATAATGCTTTCTTGTATTATCTAAGGGATTTGAATTCTGATATTTCGGTGATGATACAATCAGATGGGTGGGAGAGAAACTCCTTGATGTTTATGATATAGTAGCTAGAGTTGAAACTAGTCTTATACAAGTAGGGAAGATATCTCCAAGGCCTCATATGCCCATGTTTCTAGAGATTTCCCCTCCCAATTCTCATCAAGTGTCTGTCATAGCTCCAATTCCAGTGACTAATTCTTTTCCTTTAGACCCAAACCAATGTACTCCCAGTCCAAGAAAGTGATTTACAAGATATAAAGGTACTTTTAAAATATTATGGGAATGAGATAGTTACACCAAAAACACAACAAAGTCATAGTTTCAGACCTTACTATCCTCCTAATAAGTAGAATAGACCCTATTTTCAACCAAATTCACAAGGCTCAAATCAGTTTTCTAACCCAAAACCTATTCAAAAAATTGATCCCAATATTGCTAGCCATCCAAAGCAATTGTTCCAGTCCAAAATAATCTGATTCAAGATTATGAGTGGTTTTATCCATGTAATCAGCCTCATAATTAGAATTCATGATTTAATGGTATTCAGAATCAGGTACTTATGGTGACAAACAATTGCTATGTCACAAGGTCCAACAATTGAGAGCTCCACCACATGGCAGGAAGTTTTAAAAGAGTTAGTGTCAAGTGATGCTACATTCCTTAATTAATTGACAAGAGGATGAATTTTGGGAGATGAATCAACTTGAAAATCAAAACTCTACTTATGTGGAAGACCAACACAAGGTCTAAGAAAAGAGCATTAGAAGTGGAGTATCCTATTGGTAAGAGTATTTTCTCAATCTTATCCATTTTTGCAAGGTTGATTTTTCAGTCTCAAATCAGAAAAGAAATCAAATAAATCAGCAACCTACAAAGTCTCCAAATCAACAAGGGGTTCCAACATAAGAAGTGTTTTGCTATTAGAAAGTTACAACTGAAGGTTAGTATCCCATATTTTAATATCCTTGAGCATATGAAGCAAACTAAAGTTAGTATGTCGATATGGGATACATTGTCACTTCCTGGACAAAAGGACCTTTTGCAAGAAGCTTTGTCAAATCTCAATATTTCTATCCAACCATCTAAAGAACCATTTAGGGTTATGCTCACAAATGCATCTGATCCAAAGGAATCTCAAGAAAATAAGAGTTTCAAGCCACCTCCCTTCTATGTTTCATTGATCATAGGTCAAAATCTAGTTCACAACTGCATGATTAATTCTTGAGCCTCTAGCTCAGTTATGCCCAAGCAAGTTGTTGACAAACTTGGTTTAGATTATGAGCCTCTTTCTAAGGGAGTAGTTCATATTGATGGAACACCACTAACCACTATTAGATTCATTAGAAATATGAATCTTAACCTTGCATGCATGCCCCACTTTCTCCATTCCTCAAGATGTTTTCATTATTAATCTTCCTCCTCTTTTTACCTTATGCCTTTCTAGAGATTTCACCACAAAATTGGAGGTTACTTAATCATCATCAGACTAGTCTCATATGTTATTCAGAACAAGATATGGACACCAAGGTTACCATAAGATCTCAACCAATATCAGAACACCACCTTGAGCCTTATGTTCCTAGTTCCATTAACTCAAATTGCATGATCATAGATGACTAAGACCATCCAGTTGACCATAATCCAACCACACTTCTAGAGATAGTTCCCAATTTATTACTAGATGAATGGGCTTCTCATAAATATTCTATCGATCCATATTGCCATATTGAAGAAGCTGAGCTTGGAACATATTGTTTGCATGAATAAAATGTTATGGTTCCTAACCTTGTCAAAATAGATCATCAAGAAGAAGGTTTGTGGGAATTATAATTTCATGGATCAAGAAGCAAAAATGGAGTAGGTGAAGGAATCATGTTGATTTCCCCAAGAAAGACAAATTATTTTTCAGCTCTGAGATTTCAATTTTCTTGCATAAACAATACAACAAGGTATGAAGCTCTTATGCATAGTCTTCAGTGGGCAAGGAAGAAAGGAGAAAAGTAGTTGCAAGTGTTTGGTGATAGTGATTTAGTTCTATAAAAAAATCAGAGAATAAGCTTCCACTAAGAACAACTTGTTAAGATCTTACAAAAACAGTGTATGTGATTTAATTGAATACTTTGATGCTTTTAATATTCAATCTATTCCTAGAGTGAAGAACAAACATGCAGATAGGATAGCTTCCATTGGTGCTCAAGTTGATATTTTAGATCAGAAAAAGAAGGAAAAAGATAAAAAAATATGTGAAAATAGTGGTAAGGCCTTCTATTCCAGATAAAAACATTAATTGGTAGGTGTTTTAAACAAATGAGAAAATTGTTAACTTCTTGCAAGATGAAGTTGAGTTTTTAGTCAGAAATCAAGAAAGGTTGCAAACAATAGTATGATAATCAAAATTATTCATCTGAAATCTGAAACAAAATTCCTCAAGGATTGATTACTCTTGAGTCTATATTCAACACAAATGATCAGGTTAGAAAATAAAATCCAATATGATGATCAAACAAGAGGATTACAAAGCAATCAATATTATAAATGAAAAAACACTCAAAGTGGGCAAGGTATGTAATGATGATGAAAGGATTTCTTTTTTTCAACTTGCACAAGACTTTGATGATGTTTTTGCATAGAACTATGGTGATTTTAAATTTTTTTAGTCTAAATCTAGCTCAACACACCATAGAATAGGATCAAAAATCCAAGCCACTTAGACAAAAGCAAAGACTAGTCAATCCCAAAATTGAACCATTGATAAAACAACATTTGGACAAATTAATCAAGATTAACATCATTTTTCCTATCAAACACTCGTCATGGGTCTCCAATTTGGTTCCTGTAAGGAAAAATAATGGAGAAATACAGTTGTGTGTATAATCTAAGGATTTGAATAGAGATTCTTTAAAATATCATTACCCTCTTCCATCCATGGAACAAATTTAACAGAGAGTAAGTGGCTCAGAATGATTCTCATTGCTTGATGGAAATTCATGTTACAATAATATTTTGGTACAAGATTCAGATCAATTTATGACAACATTCACCACAAAATGGGGCACTTATGGATATAGGAAAATGCCTTTTGGACTGTCAAATGCAATAGCTACTTTTCAGCATGAAATGGATTTGGCATTTCAAGGATTAATCAATACTTGTGTTCTTGTTTACTTGGATGATATAACTATTTTTTCAAAACATGTTACTGATCACATCATACATCTTAGACACGTTTTTGAGACATGTAGGGAATATTTTGTTTCACTTAATCCAAAGAAGTGTGTATTTTCAGTCCATGAGGGTAAGTTACTTGGTCACATTGTTTCTAAGAAAGGTCTCACAATTGATCCTGAATGAGTAAGTGCAATTTTGTCCTTATCTTTTCTAAATCATAAGAAGGCATTACAAAGTTTTGTGGGTAGGATTAATTTTATCAGAAGATTCATCCCATATTTTACAAATATTTTAAAACCACTAACGTCAATGCTCAAGAAGAATATGGTGTTCAGTTGGAAAACAGAAGGAAAGAAATAATTTAAATTAATTAAACCTATCATCTCATAAGCTCTAACTCTCACTAATCCATATTTTAGAAAAGACTTCATTCTTTACGCATTTGGGTCAAATGATACAATCTCAGCTATATTAGTGGAACAAAATGATGAGGGAATGGAGCATCCAATCCCCTTTATTAATTCAAGGGCTACAAGAATATGAGGTGAATTATTCCTTTGTTGAGAAATAAATTCTATCTGTTAGGATCCTCAAGAAATTCAGACATCTATTTATTAATAGCAAGATTCATTTAATGGTTTCTCGCCCCAAGTGTTAAAGAATTTATTTTGAGCAAATATTTGAATGAGAAAAGGGTAGGGTGGATCACAAAGGTAATGGAATATGATGTTGATATTAAATTCACTAAGTTTTTTAAGAGGAAGAGGATTGTGTGACCAGTTAGCTTTAGAATTTCAAGATGATTAAGGTCAAGTTTTAGTCACTCAAGATGGCCCAAATCTAGCAGTTCTTGTATTTCCTCAAAATTGGACCCAGGAAATGATCCATTTTCTTCAGACTGGACAATGCCCACATGGGTTATACAAAGAAAAAATAAGGTATTTCATATTACAATCCATTCATTATATAATTTTCAGAAAAGATGTGAATGGATTTATTTTAAGATGCATTGACTCAGATCAAATTGAACATGTTTTGGAGGAATTTTATGATGGTCATTTGGTGGCCATTTTGTACCAAGAGCTATAGCCTTAAAGATCATGAGAGTTGGTTATTACTCACCAAGCTTATTCAAATATGGCCATACATGGGTAAGGAAGTGTGAAAAGTGTGCAATTTTTTTAGAAAAATAAAAGCTATCAGATCTTCTTCTTCAACCCATTCAGGTAAATCAACCTTTCATGCAATGGGGATTGTATTTTATTGGAATGATTAATCCACCTTATAGTGTAGGTCATAAATGAATTCTCATAGATATAGACTACTTCATAAGATGGACATAATAAGTGGCTCTAAAGGAAGCAAATGAGACGTAAATTTTATATTTTTATGAAGGTATTGTCACAAGGTTTGGCATTCCCACAACAATCATCTCAGATAATGCATTTGATTTCCTTGGGGCAAGAATCAATGCATGGGAATTCAAGCTTGGCATTCATATATAAACCACTTCCAATTATTATCCTCAAGGGAATGACTTGGTTGAATCAACAAACAAGAATCTTCTTCAAATTATCAAATGCACTATGGGAGAAAACATGAGATCATGGCATTAAAATCTTAAATCAGCCTTATGGGATGATACAATTACTCCTAAAATATCAATTAGCAATTCTCCTTTCATGCTTTTCTATGGTAGAGAAGCAAGATTTCTTATCTCCAATGAATTTTCAGCTTTGGACCTCATTAAACAAATGGAGATGATGGAAGTCAAGATTTGCAAAGTTGATGGAGCTAGAAGAAATAAGGAACAAGGCAATGACAACAATGGATCTTCATCAAGCACAAGTCAAGAGTTACTTTGATAAGAAATCATCTACTAGAACATTCAGAGAGGGAGATATTGTGCTTAAGTGGGATGAAGATAGAACAAAACCTGGAAGACACACAAAGTTAGATGCTTTTTGGAATGGTCCATACTTGATTACAGGTTGTAAGCAACATAATTATTTTCAGCTCTCTAAGCTGAATGGTGATGAACTACCCATCCCAGTTAATGGGATGTATCTCAAACCCTATTTGATCCAAAAATCTAGTTCAAAATTTTTAATATATATTTATTAAAAATTAAAAATCCCTATAGGCTTATTAAAAATTATCGATAAAAATTACTCCATTTTAAGTTAAAAAATCCAAAATAATACAAGAACATAAATCACACTACACATTGAATGATTACGAAGTTTGGCAATAGCCTATGTCTCCAGGTTCTTAACGAATCATTCCACTAGTCAAAATTTGCAAGAACATATGACTTTTACATTAAAAACTAATGGAAATTTACTTGCCTACAAAGTACTCCAGAACTTCAAAGAACATTGATGCTAATTCGGTCCCATCCTCCACCTTCCTGGTGCACAAGAATCCTACGGAACTCGATCGGCCTTCAAGACGTTCAAAAAACACCCTATGGCACTCCATTCGATACTATAGGCTTCGCAAGTAGATAGTGTGGCGCTATAGGCCAATTGTGTAGTTTTGCAATATCTCCCAATTACAATTTTCATATTAACAATAATAGTTCTTATCTCCCATAATATTTTCCTATTTAATTAATAGGACTTTATTACAAAAATTGCCTTCTAAATATAAGGTTTTGCAATGCTCACACTATGCCTTTAAAAGGCTTTACAAAATCCTCCTTGTGATCCTTTAATTAGCTTGGAATATCTCGCATTGTTATGTGGAATGAATGTCTATGAGGGGCCTTTTATAGGCCATGTGAGCCTGATTCCTAAGGATATCTTATTTATCCTTATACATCCCGTATGAGGGATAATCAACTTACATTGGTTTAAGGGATAATACTTATCCCACAATATTTTTTGAAATATTCAGCTCCAAATATTAAAATGTAGTTACATAACCTTTAAATAGGCTATGCATAACTTTTGGGATTAAATCCCATCCCACATATACGTGGATTTCAATCCGCATAAACTGCCCTCCTTTCATTTCTCAAGGCCACCACTTGATAAACATTACCTTTACTTTATTTAAGGCCACGTTTCATGTTGCCTTTATATGGGAGGATTAATCTCATATCTTCAGTGTTGTATGGGATGTGGGAATATCCCACATTAATAGGGATGGAGAATCCCACATGGGTTTCCCACATAAAAAAACAAAAATTGTTTTTTGTTTATTATATACTTTTTTCTTTTAAAAAAAAAAAGAAAACCCAAGCCACTTTAAATCTACCAAGTGTCCAAAAAAAACAGATGCGTGTGTCCATAAACAGTAGTGCCACATGTCACTCACCAGGAGTATCCACATTAATGTCACGTCATTGTTTTTGTCAGGTTTGACTAGAAATTTGACTGCTCATATCTTTCGCATACTGACTCGGATTTGGTCCATTCAAAATACGTTGAAAAGGTCTCAAAGAGATATACACAATGGTGCTAACTCCGTATGATTTCAATACTATCAATTTTCCCATTGACCAACATTGAAAAAATGTTGACCACACTTTGACCCAAACTTTGACCAACTGTACTAGGAACATACGATGTCTGATTTACATGTTCCAATATGTGTTGAAAATCTATCAGAAATCTCTTCCATATTGACTATGTTTTAGGAAATTATGGGAAGATCTAAAGGTCCAAAATTTTCTCTAGATCACACCTCCCCAATGGGAAAGGATTTTGTTCCACCAAAAGCTTACTGGAAATTTTGGCACCATGTCTTGAATCTAAATACTCTGCAGCCACATCAGAAGTACTAATGCAGTGGAAATGTTGGTCTACTCTTCTACATTCTTCTCACTTTGACAACTTGGCCTCGATCCTGGTCCTGTGGGTTATGGTCCCACTATGTTATTTCCTTTGTCTTGATTTCCACATCTTCCCTCTAGGGGTCTTACACTTCAACAATCCCTAGATGCTTATACTTCCATATTTGCTTGCTAAGTTCTTACTCTTCAGAAACACAGAAGGAATATACTGCTACATCTTCCCTCTGTAGGTCTTACACTTCAGCAACATATAGTCTACATGGAAGTAGATATTTCCACATCTACTCTCTAGGGGTCTTACACTTCGACAACACCCAGAAATATGTACTACTACATCTACCTTTCAGGAGGTCTTACACTTCACAATACTAAAACATCACCACATCTGACCTCTAGGTGTCTTACACTTTGGAATATATCATGTCCATGATGATCAGCTACCATTCTATTTCATGGTCATAATGCCTCTACATAGAATGATGATCCAAGGTGATTTCTCATGAGATCAATAATGCTGACTTCAACCCCGCTGCATGGCTACTGCCTCTACATGGTATAAAGTCTCTTGTTGATAATGACTATTAGGTACAACTCTGTTGCATGGCCATAATGGGCCTCTTCATAGAATGAAAATCTGACTTAATGTCAAATGCCAATGGTGATCAACTACCATTTTGTTACAAAGTCACAATTCCTCTACACAGAATGAAGATCTGAGCTGAAACTAGTGAGCTCAAATGTCTGCACAAATGGCTAAAAAATCTCCAAGCTTATAAATATGAGTTAAATCATGTATTCAATTTGTAACAGGCACTCAAAAACTGATCAGGAGATACATATGGAGTATTAATCAAATTTTCCAAGTAAGAAAATCCATTGAGTATGGTAAACCTTTCTCTCAGCATTTTCTCACAAAATCTGAACTCCAAACAAATATTGCCTACTATTCATCAATCTGAGTTATGCAATATATAATTAAAAATTTGTTAACTTACCCATTTTAAAGGACTTTCACTTTCAGGTATTACCTGATCTTGGGTTGAATTGTTAACTGGTGGTGGATTAGGGACCTCTCTTACCTTTGCAACAAGTCTCCATTCCATCTTTGGCTTGCCATTACTCTGATGGTGAGATGGATGAAGCTTCCAGCAAGTGTCCACCTGGTGCTCATTCCTCTGGAAATGAGCAAAAAAAATTCTTCTTAATCTCCTTCTTTTGGGATGACAAAATATTTCTATCATTTCTCAACTCTGTATGATGAGATTGGTCTTTCTGATTTTTCGTGTTCTTGATGAATGACATCAACTTCTTCATCAATTTCCTCCTCTTCCAGCATTTTTCCACATAATCATTATGCAATCCACCAAAATTACATGGAAAGGAATTCCAAATTTTTTGAAAATCACAACCATACTTCTTAAGGTGAAAAAGTGGATCAGAAGTTTTACTGTGCTTATGATTATGGTAAGAAACGGGAGGTATAATCTCATTACCTCTTTGTTGATTCTTCTTACCATATCCTACCTGAGACGATGAAGCACAATTTTCCTACTCAAAATATTCTTGCAGGAATAGTGGGGTATTCTCTTTTCTTTTATAATCTTGTCTCCCATCAGTGTTCTTAGACCAATCTCCAATATCCATTCTCACACTAGAAAAACCCAAACCTGCAAAACGAGGACAATCCTTGACCTGTATTGGGTTAGTAATGCCTAGGCCATTTTTACCAAGGCCTCTTCCATCAAATCCCATTTTATCTAATAATTTGGATCCAATGCCTCTAGTATGCTTTTCAAACAAACTAAAGACTTCATTACCTAATTCCAAAACTAAATTCAAGGAATAATATTCATGTGGTGAACAACTTACAATGCAATCATCTAGCATGGTCTCTGCATCTGAAGTTGAAGGTATTTCCTTTCTCTGATCACCACATTGCAACCTTTCCAAGAGCTCATCCTTGGCTTGCAATTCTGATTTCAAGTGAGCATTCTCCTCTTCCAAGGAGTAATACATTGATCTCAGGAGAGAGTTCTCTTCCTGGATCTGGTGATTATAAGCTTCAATTTCATCAATATTCACATGTTTGGACATCTTGCCCATGGTGCACTTGTGCTTGTTCAATCACACTAAACTATTGTACAAACTGAAGAAATAACAAGGTCAAATTAACTAAATCCGATACCAAACTTTCTCGGAGATTATCAAGTTTTCAAGCCAACAACCTACTCTAATACCAACTTGATTCGAAAATCCAAGTCAAAATATTATATATATATATATATATATATATATATATATATATATATTATGACCTTCATACCCCTATAAGATTATTAAAAATTACAGATAAAAATTACTCGCTTTTAAGTAAAACAATCCAAAATAATATAAGAACATAAATCACACTGCACACAGAATGATTACGGAGTTTGGAAATAGTGTACGTCTTTGGGTTCTTATCGAACAGTTCCACTAGTCAAAATTTGCAAGTACATATGAATTCTACAACAAAACCTAATGGAACTTCACTTGCCTACAAAGTACTCCAGACCTTCAAAGAACACCGATGTTAATTCGGTCCCATCCTCCACCTTTATGGTGCACAATAATCCTACGGAACTCGATCAGCCTTCCAAACGTTCAAAAGCCACCCTATAGCACTCCAGTCAATACTCCAGGCTTCGCAAGTAGATAGTGTGGCACTATGGGCCAATTAGGTAGTTTTGCAATATCTCCCAATTACAATTTTCCTATTAAAAATAATAGGTCTTATCTCCCACAATATTTTCCTATTTAATTAATAGGACTTTATTACAAAAATTACCTTCTAAAAATAAGGATTTGCAATGCTCACACTATGCCTTTAAAAGGCTTTACAAAATCCTCCTCAAGCTCCTTTAATTATCTTAGAATCTCTCGCATTCGTTGTGTGGAATGAATGTGTATGAGGGGCCTTTTATAGGCCATGTGAGCCTGATTCCTAAGGATATCTTATTTATCCTTATACATCACATATGAGGGATAATCAAATTACATTGGTTTTCGGGATAATACTTATCCCACAATATTTTTTTGAAATATTTGGATCCAAATATTAAAATGTAGTTACATAACCTTTAAATAGGTTATGTATAGCTTTTGGGATAAAATCCCATCCCACATATACATGGATTTCAATCCACATAAACCGCCCTTCTTTCATTTCTCACGGGCCACCACTTGATAAACATTACATTTACTTTATTTAAGGCCATGTTTCATGTTGCATTTATATGGGAGGATTAATCCTATATCTTTGGTGTTGTATGGGATGTGGGAATATCCCACATTAATAGGGATGGAGAATCCCACGTGGGTTTCCCACATTAAAAAACAAAAATTGTTTTTTTGTTTATAATATAATTTTTTCTTTTTTTTTAAAGAAAACCCAAGCCACTTTAAATCTACCAAGTGTCCAAAAACAACATATGCACGTTCCCATAAATAGCAGTTCCACATGTCACTCATTGGGAGTATCCACATTAATGCCACATCATCATTTTTGTCAGTTTGGTTTGACCAAAACTTTGACTATTGGTCCGTTTAAAATGCGTCGGAAAGGTCTTGACAAGATATACACAACGGTGTTAACTCCAAATGATTTCAATACTATCAATTTTCCCATTGACCAAGGTTGACCAAATGTTGACCACACTTTGACCCAAACTTTGACTAACTATACTGAGAGCATACAATGTCTGATTTACGCATTCCAATATGCATTGGAAGGATATCGGAAATATCTTCCATATTGACTATGTTTTGGACAATTTTGGGAATATCTAAAGGTCCAAAATTTTCCTCCGGATCACTGTTACTAGGGATGTTCTTCCTTTGTAGTAAATTGTATTGTTTAATTTTTAATAAAAGTGCTTCATGCACATTGATATTTGTAGTTTCTTTTCTTGTGTTCCTCTTGCACTTTGATGGCATGTTGTCTAATAAGTTCTTGCAGGCACATGTTTTCTTTTTTTAGAAGGTATTTTCAGCCCTTACAATTCCAAACAGGTTGTAATATTCAGTACTCGACTCCATGCCTAATGGATTCATCAAGGCACTAGACCATTTCAGCTAATAGTAAGCTGACCCCATAGAATCACCATAATTGTTGACATTACTTGCACATGTGTAAGAAAGTAACTCAAAGCTTTGTTTCTCATATTAACAGATATTTGGTAAAGACATACAGAGCCATTTGAGGAAGAACGAGCTCCTGGGAATGACTTATATGGATAGATTACACGAGTTGAGGGATATAATTATGAAGGTCTTGTTGGAAATCATCGAACATAGAATAATTTTTTGACAGAGCATAGGTTTTATTTTTTAATAAAATGGACTTATCCATTTTTACAAGTTTGGGACGCGTTGGTTGGATTTTCTCACTTTTCAAACTTCGCAAAGGCAAACAAATTGGGGTGAAGGGATCATTTTTGAAATTTTTTGAAAAATTTGACCATTTCGTAATGGGTGACAATAACTGGCTCTTTCTGGGAATGTGGCTTTGATTGGGTGAAGTGCAAACAAAGCATAGCTCGAAATCTAGAATCTCGGGGTTTGAAATAGACCAGTGTCTTATCCATTGGGCCAAGGATTAATACGAGGAGACATTCTCAATATATTGTTGTACCAATGCACACATACACACAAAAAGGAACATGAAGGGAAAAGAGCCAAAACTAATAAAGTATGTGCAAATAAGAAAGAGGATATTTATAGGGGGAAGGAAAGAGACTATACAAAATTTACACAATTCTAGAAACAGACTGAGAGAAATAGTTACCTTTGTCAAACAACACACTGAAATTATGAGGCACCCAGGAACTGAAAATGATTAGTTGAGTACACCAAAACATCATGGGAGCATTGTGTGGCTTAAAGAAGAACACGGAAGCCATTAGACCATCCACATAATGGCACTCCACTATAAAATATCACAGTGCCAGTGAAAAATGAATGTCTTCCTGAAACTTCAACCTTTCCAACCATAAGGAAGTGGAGGAATGAGACTATGTATGAACCTTGTTCACTTCCTTATTGAATTCTACAAACCACTAAACTCTAAAAATTGGATTTGTGGGAAACACTGATCCTTTCATCACCATTTTCTTGTTTCAATGAAGTGTTGATATCATCCGTGTGAAAATTATTGTACTAGTTACAAAATTCATGCACTTCCACAAGATTTTTAATTTCAAGAGGAATTATTAAATGATCACCTAATGATTTTTATATACATTTTCTTCTATCTCTGTAATTTCTATCTTGACTCTAGAAAACACACCTATTGTCTTTGTAATATCATCTTTCTTACTTTCTAGTTCCAAAATATCTTGATTCTTAAGCACAAACTACATCACTGATTTTCCTTCATGATTAGTAGGGAGCTTAAAGGTTGTGAGTCTAGGTAAAAATTGATCAACAATATTATCATCTACCTCTTTCTTACATTCCAAAGAATGGGCTAAAATAGGACTTCCATAATCATAATTGTGAAGAAAAGATTCCAAGCACAAATTTCCATTTTCAATTTTTTTAGGAACTGCAAGAAGGCTCATGTGTGTTGATCTCATTAGCAAATATGATAGAAGGACTAGTGAGCTCACTGACTTGTTTTTCTTCAGTTTTAGACACTTGTTTATTATTGAAATAACTCAAAACAACAAAAGGGTTATCATCAGTGACATGGGTCTTATTGTCTTGAAATTCTTCCAACATAAGAGAAAAAGCAGCTTTGTCCCTATTTTCATGATTAACTTCAACTTCCTCCAACATAGGATCATTTAATTCAAACCAAGAACATTCAATCCTGGTGCATGAAATATCATGTAAGAACTCTATTTTATGTTGAAATGAAGCCTCAAGTTTTTTGTCTTTTTCATCATTAGAAGGAATAATAAATTGGCATGAACTAAGTGGAGGAATAAGAAGACATTCATTGGTGGAATTGAGATAGTGCTCAGGAATAAATACCTTGTAATGTGGGGAATTATCATGAGAAATTTTTGGAACTTGAATGGTATCCTCTTTATTATAAAGTGTCTCATATTCATTAATTAATTGTTCTTCAATTTTTTTTACCTCCTCACGAGTCTGCAGTTGTCTGTATTTTATTTGCACTTCTCGCATCATTTGTATGAAATTTTTATCATATGTAGGTGTTATTTTCATCCTTCTGAATTTTACAGCACTCTCTTAATATTTAAGCCATAAATATTTAATCATTGGATCATCATATGCAACAATTTCTTTCAATCTATCCTTCCTTTCTTGCACTCTTAGTTTCTATTTCGAAGATAACACAGGTGCAATAGTGGATTTATTTTTTGTATATGGAATATTGGAACATTTTGTAAACATATTTCTAACTTTTTTATGTTCAACAGGTTGCAGCAGCATTTGTGAAATCATTCTTGGATTCATACCTCTGTAGAATTTCTACAGAAACTAGGCCTATTCTAGATTTTCTGGAGTTTAAAAATTTTGAATGGGGATATCTTCATTGTTGTCACCATCACTATCATTATCACTTATTGGTGTGAGCCAATAAGTTTTTTTCATCTTGCCTTCATTCCTAGGAAGGTTCCTAAATCAAGTGAACAAATGTGACAGAAGTTTAATCCCCAATAGAGTCGCCAAAAAATGTTGGTTGGATTTTCTCACTTTTTAGACTTCACAAAGGCAAAAAAATTGTGGCGAAGGGTTCATTTTTTCAAAAATTCAAAAAAATTGACCATTCTAGAATGGGTGACAATAGTACATATAGACAACTGTCAAATTATACTTCCCAAATGCATAAGTTGTTGGCATTCAAATCCACAAGAGACTAAGTTTAAAATCATTAGCGGGTTCTATAAAAGCTGACAAATGTTCAAATGGATATCAAATTTTAGCAGTCAAGCCAAGTAGCTATGTGGCAGAAGATCAACGGTTTAACTAGAGGCAATGTGGTAAGATTCTAGGCTCCTCATTATTTTTAAACTCTGGTGGACGTCAAAACCCTAGAATGAGTTATAATTTATAAGTGTTTGGTTCCGTGGGAGAAGGCAAGGAAGTTATCATGGTCAATAGGATAGGTAGCAAGATCAACAGCTGACACACAGAAAAGATCAAAGGGCAAAGAAAGAACACATGTCACCATTCCGATGAAGCTCGAGGTGATGAACTTCAGTGGACATCAAGTCCCTGAGATAACTTAAAATGAATGAAGGTATTTCGGGTCTAGAATTTTAAAGTGAAAGGAAAATTTTCATGGGATGCTCTAATTGGTTTTTGTTTCACAAAATGAAAATTTCGTTTTAAATAAAGAAAATTGTGAAGCTCGTGGAGCTATTTTATTGGCTCAAATTTCGTAAAACTTGGATATATTGAAACCAAATACTGACATTGCAAATGTGTGGAGCTTCCATATTCATTCATGTTTCACAATTTTTAGTAGGGATAAAGACATACTAACACCAAAGATACATTCGTGGAACTATCCTATTGGTTTGAGTTTCGTAAAGATCAATCAAAGAAAATCAAGAACTGACATTGCAAAAGTTGGTGGAGCATTTTAATTAGTTCATACTTAGTTAAAAAATTATTAATCTCGACACTACATATGTGGGATATTTTCATTGGCTCACATTTCAAAATTTCAACTCCATAGACACGTAATCAGGGAGCTATTCCCGAGCCAATTAAGAGCTGAGACGTGTCATCTTCTTGTGCATCACGATAGGCAGAGCTTTAGAAGGCCATAACTTTTGTTCTATAGCTCAAAATATTATAAAATTGGTCTCGTTGGAAAGCTCTCGACCAGACCTACAATTTGAAATCATTTATTTTAGGGATTGAAGACATTTAGATGAAAATTCATGTAACAAAAATAAATAAACGTGTAATGATGTTCAAAAATAGATGAAAGCATGCAAGAAAGTCTTGTTTTTCATCTAGAAGTTAAATAAAGTAGAACAAAGCATGAAAAAAAGCAAAATATATTTTAAAACA
Organism: Taxus chinensis; assembly: GCA_019776745.2. Taxonomy (NCBI): domain Eukaryota; kingdom Viridiplantae; phylum Streptophyta; class Pinopsida; order Cupressales; family Taxaceae; genus Taxus; species Taxus chinensis. The sequence goes on from CM034152.1 coordinate 772,186,795, forward strand.
TACATAGTTTATTTTTTGAGAAAAAAAAAATATAAGGAAGAACACATGTTGTTACTCAGAAGAAATTAATTTCGGAGCAAGAAAATAAATTGCATTGCTTTTATTCTATTTTTAAGACAGACTTACATTTCCAGGCTTTTCCTATCCTTATTCTCTCTAAAATTTCTATTAAAACTTCAAAAAAACCTTGTAAAAAGGATCTCTTCTTATTCATTCATATTTCTAGAGAAATTCATTTTTTCTAAGTGAGAAAACAAGGGTCATGAGTGACTATCTAGGCTTATTCCACCTCTTCGAGTAATAAAGGAGTTGTGTTTTACCTTCTATAATATGTATTTTATGCATACTCTATTTTAAATTGATTTTATTTTGTGATAATTTTATATCCTTGTCTTATCAGTTTAATCTATCATTCCTTATGTGGTCTTGTGTCAGTTTTGTAGGTCATAATTGTGTTTGACAGGTCGTTTGTAGGGTTTTGTTATTGTGTCATATATTTCCCCTTCTTGTCCAATAACAATCAATTCCATAACCCTTTTGTGAATCACTTTCAATTTTACTCAATTGGTTGTAGTTTGTGTATGGTGTGTGTGGCTTACTTGCTTCATCTATGTCATCCAAATAAGTCTGAGGTTCTAAAAAAATTGGTGTATCACAACCCCTTTTAGTGGATTTTTTCTCTTTCCTTTCCTTCTCCCTTTTCCAGTCAGTTGGTAGGATAGATTTAGCCTTAGGAGATAGAATTAGTTTAGGTTTTGCACTAGGGGAACCATCCATCTATGGAGACTCACTCCAACATACAGGTCATCCACAGCCTAGGAGTGTTTCCATTTTTTCAATTGAAAGGAGAGTTATCACACCATTCTCCAAAGAGTGCATTTCAAAGTGATAACATTCACTTCTTCTTCTAACCAATTTCCTAAGCAGATCCACATGGATAAGACAAGAAGAATTTATCCAGGGAAGAAATTGTAATAGAATAAATATTTTGAAAAAAATACGGGAATGGAAAATATACACAAGAAGTGATTATATATTTTACTTTTAATAACAATAAAAATAATTTCCTTTGATTTCAATAGACAATTCCTATACTAAATCTTTGAAAGAAATGAATTACATCCCCAACCTAGTCATTATAATGATGTGGTAGCTTGTCTCGGTACTATTGATGATGTATCCATTATCTCCTCATCTTCATACTCCTTTCAAATTGTGATTTCTAATTGATCAAGACAATATATGACAACAAGAAATCAATAAAATCAAATTTCTAGTCTAGTGCAAGGAACGTAGTTGGAATGTGAGCAGCATGGAAGAAAGATAGAGAATTGAATATCTATGTAATAAATTATATAAAATATGGCAGTATAAAACTTCTCAAAATTCAAAATTTCCAGCCTGTGATACAAACAAAGATGTTATATTTATAAACTACTAGAGAATAAGAAGACATGAACACATGTCAATTGAGAAAGGATTACTTAGCCAAATGGAAAGAATTCAATGAACTATTTTTAGCAAAAAATAAGGATAAATCCAAGACCATTCCAATGAGTCTATGATGTGGTATGAGTAAATTTATACACTAAAATTGTGATAGAATGTGAGTACAAGGATCAATCTGGAATATGCACACATCAACCAAGTTACACTCAAACAGAACCGTGGTGTAGCTCTAAGTAGTAAGAAAGTAATTACTCGCCATGAAATTGTGAATGCAAGAAAAATGTCTGCTCATCCTCATAGATCAAAAAATTAATTACAAATAAGAGTGTTATGTAACTCCCAATGTAAGACCCATAATTCCTCCACAAGGGAGAAAGGAGTTGCGATCTAGAAATGGAATGTAACTCATGTATGGCACACTGACACACACTGATGCAAATGAAATATTCTATGATGGAATCTATCATGTGTCATAAACTCCTAATGAAAACCTAGACCTATGACCTAACCTAAGGTGAGATGAATCACCATGTGTGAGGGAAAAAACCTAATAAGAGGTAAATGAAATCCCTCACACCAACACCCCCTTCATCATAGCTTAGGATGAGGCATGGAAAGTTAGAAAGAGAAATGGGTCCTATAAGCTATGACTAATGAGTTACCCATGTACAATAAGGATCTCAATTAATGGAAGAAAAAACTAATGGGAAAATTCCACTTACAAGAGATAGAATACTCCCCTAAACAACCTAAGAAATATGCATCATATGGATACCGATAATAAAAGTCATGATGAGGTACCCATGTAAAAAAAAAATCTTTCTAGGAGAAGAGGAGGATACTAGAAACACTTAAGTGATGTATAGCTACAGTGTACCTCACCTTAGCTTTAACGAAGGGTTTGGGGAAGAAGTTTGCAACCTGATTTGAATTTTCAAACTCTATGAAGTTTATAAGAAGAGAAACACTTAAGTGATGTATAGCTAGTCCCAGGAAAATTGATTGATTCGGGGCCAAAATTCATGTTTCCAGGGTCCCTTCAGGAAACTTTCTAAACTCCCCAGGCCGAAGAAGGAAGGAGCAAGCTCTGAAAATGCGGAAAAAAAGGTTCAAAAAAGGGAAAATAGGTCGATCCAGGAAAAATCATGAAAATTGGCTAAGTGTTGAATCGGGACATCTGGGCCGAAAAGACCCGAACCGGCCGAAATGAACACAGACAGTAAAAAAATTGATTGGGACATCTGGGCTGAAAAGGCGCGAACCGGCCGAACCGGGCGAAAAAGGTCAAGTCAGTCCGAAGCAAAGTGGGACAAGCGGGCCAAAAATGCCCGAACCGGCCGAAAAGGAGAACTTTCGCACTAACTGATATGGGACAAATGGGACAGAAATGCCCGAACCGGCCGAACCCGGGCGAAATGGGAACAAACAGTCCGAAAGCAAATGGGACAAAGGGACGAGCGGGACGCGGATTGCCAAAAAAGCCGAAAGCCAATCAAGCAGCGCCACGTGTCATCGGCCAATGAGGGACAAGGAAGCCCATTTCGGGCGGATCGGAAGATTTTGTCCCAAACGGTTTGGGACATCCGGGACAAAAAGATGTGAAGGGTGCAAAGGAGCCAGCAGACCCGAGGACCAATCAGATCATAACACGTGTCACGAGGAGAAAAGTCAAAAAGTCAAAGGGGCGTGTTTTCGAGCACTGATCCGAACCAATGAAATAGCGCCACGTGTCCAGCAGGGGCCCACAAGAAAAATTCAAAAGACAGCCATCCGAAAGGCAGAGGGAGAGAGAATCACGCGACCAATCAGAGCGTGCCATGTGTCATCCAAGTGGCAGAGCGCGGGAAATCATTTCAAAATCCGTTTTGGTCTGTTCCGTGCCCTAAATCTTCAGATCGCCATATCTTTTGATCCAGAGCTCGGATTTCCACATTCTTTATATCAACGGAAAGCTTGTGAGATGCTCTACATGATTCTGGGATCAATCTCAAGTTTTGGTGCAGTCTGAAGAGAGAAAATGGAGAAACGGCGCTGACGTGTGATAATGGCCAGAAGCCGACCTTTCAACAACCTATTTTAATGCTAATGGGTCGCATTCTTCTTCTGCACGGCCAGAAGTGACATTTTAGCGGCCCAGTTAATGCAAATGGGTCGCATTCTCCTCAAAATCGCTCAAAGTGACAGGTAATGGGTTGACAAAGATCCCCCATGCTGATTTAATGCATCTGCAGTCAATGAGGGATGGGCTTGCACGTTTTTTCACGTTTCTGTCCCCTGGGCTCGACCCATGCAATGTAAAAAGCCAGATTTGGCTCATTTAAACAAAGGTTGTTCATTCTTTCTGCTCTGCCCTCCCTTCTTTTCTTCTTTAGGGTTGAAAATGGAGTTCGAACCTCCTCCCTGCTCTGTAATGGCATTTTTTGCCTTTTACTAATGGAATGATGTTCTGTGCAAACTTCTGGAGCAACAAAACGTGTTTTGTGATGCATTTGTCCATCCTTCCTCGTTTTTGCTTGTTCTCTTCTTGCCTCTCTTCATTGCAGGGTATTTGTGCATGTTTGAATGTTCATTGCAGGTCTGGAGCTGTGTTCATGGAGTTTTGGGACATTTTCTGTGTGAAATCTATCCTTGGGCCTGTGATGCATCTGTCCATCCTTCCCATTGCTCACCTCTCTTTGTCCCATGGTAGTTTTGATAGATGTCCAACATTCTCCTTCTCTGGTGTATCACCGTTTTAGTGTAGGCTTTTGCTGTTTTTTCCTTTCTCTCTCTCTCTCTCTGTCTCCTTGGCATGGTTAGATTAGGATTAGATTAGCTTGCCTGCACTGGAATAGCTTGTGGCAGGTAGTTTAGGAGTAGGAACCAGCCTTCTCTGGAGATTCCTCTCTCGGTTTCACAAGTCCCACGCTTGGAGAGAGGTTTCCATGTTGTGCAATCACACTGGATGCCTGAACATCAACCTAGAAGCCTGATGTGCGTCCAGGGGTGCTGTGATTTTGCACTAACATGCCCTAGACTTGACCCATTAAAATTTGCATCGAGCTCGTGTTCTCCTAACACCTAGTCATATATGCCGAGATGCTCAATTCTATGGATTTATCAACATATCAAGTTATCTCATCATGTCACGCTGTGTATTGGCTCCCATGAGCCACCATGGAGCTCTCTAAGTTATATTCTTAGTGCAATATGTATTGGCAAATGTTAAAATGGTTGGATTAAATTCATTCCCTTGACATATTTGAGCACCTGGATGAGAAAACAACTAAGCTCATTCCCCATTTAGTTATTCAAGCTCTTCATTGAGCTAATACTTAGGCTCGTTCTCACTGTATTGTTTTGGAATCCCCCCACCAAGGCTGAACTCCATGATCGTCGAAGCTCTATGTGAGTGGATTGAAACTCCCTCTCCAGCAAGCTCATCTCTGAGTTCTATGAAAAGCCCATTCAGGTATTGCATGCAACATGTCCCAAAATGCCTTCACAACAAGCTCACCATGTACTTGAATATTTTTTACATGTGATGTATCATTAACACTCGAAGTTGTATTTCTATACCGATTCCTCATGTAATCCATGTGGAATGGAGGAAGATGCCCTTAAAGTATCAATTTGAGCTCATTTCCTACATGGTCGACTAATGCCTAAAGATGAGGTTCCAATGGTCATTGTATGGAATTGTCCCCTGCCTTTAGGGACTATAGGTATTCGTCATCATTAAAATGGCTCGAACCCAAGATTACTCATCAACATGACTTCATAAATCGTTTACCTAATTGTTGTCTCCATAACTATCAGTTTCATGTAAGTGGGTTTGGAAACAATTGTATCCTTATGAGGAACAATGACAATCAACTCCGAAGGGTCTCCAAATCAACGACTAAAGAATGCACCAAATTGTTTAGAGGACACTTTGTAAATGCTATCATCTTGGTGCATGAGACTCATAGAAATCCTTTCCCTCACTCTTATGTCAGGTTGACGTACCATGCTGCAAGCATCGAGCCTGATACTTTGAGTTTATCAGTTTTACCGGAGAAAGGCACTCGACGTAACTCACAATAATCCTTCTGCAGGTCGTCTGGGACTTTCCAAAACTATTCTGATTCTGGAAATGGTTATTCTCATGCATAGTCAATCTCTACCAAGAAGAGATAGAGGCTATCCGCCTCCTATATCATTCCTGCCATGTTTTGATTCTGGGAATGAGCATCCTGGCATAGTACCTCTGTACTAAAATAATAAGGTATTACGATTGTCGTTAAATTCAACCCCATGACTCTCTCTAGAATGTAAGAACTATCTTGTTAGGGGTGGAATAGTACACTCAAGGTGACCTATAAATTTCTCGACATTAACCTTAAATTCCTCTGACATAGCTATGTTGGTCTACCCCATAATAATATTATAACCCTTTTCTGTTTGTAAGTGATTATCTCTGCTTGTGTGAATTGATCTACAATAATTTCCATTTCTTGTGTGAAGATGAAGCAACTGGTGACTCACTTTGCAGTAGGAAAAACCTTGCACAAGTATGGCTTTCCATCAATGGAAGTTTCCGCTTGGAGAATACTCGAAATTCAACACCATATTTACATGCACAAAACAAGGATGAAGCTCTTTCCAATGTTTTTCTACAAAGTCAATCCATCGAGTTGAGTTCCAACATCTCAACATCACGTATGGGGGATCCCTTTCCACAAGGTTGTGCCCTATGTTCACAGTGTCAATTACACAGTCTCTGAGCTCATTCCTACAAGTTCCCTTCCTTGTCATTTACCCTTTACAGATATTCATTTTTGATCCATCCTACTCACGTAGCTCGGCTTGTATCTCCTTTAGTTAGGAATGCCCATTTTGGGAATCGACACTAAGTTTAGTTTACTTTACCATGATTATTTCTTCCATGGTCTCGATTAACGATCTATACCATTAGATGTGAAATCGGTCATGTGCTAAAAGCACGAGCTCCTTAATTAACCAATGATCTTTTTCCATCCTAGATATGACCCTCATGGATTTTCCATCAACCATGGAGGGAAATGGAAATACACCTAAGGTTTTTAAAACAGTATGGCTCTATCACATTTTGGTTAATTTCCTACTCTATGACTGGATCACTTTCCTTGATCTAGGCAACATGTGATCATTCAAGATCAGAAAACAAGCGTCCCCTAGTGTGCACCTTGATCCTATGGATACCTTACTCGGAATACCAGAAACACTATTCTAATCATAAAAAATTGCTGTATTTTAGGTGGTCCATAGTTCTATGAAAGGATTTATAGAAAAATGGGGTCAACATGTACCCTCATAAATGTCTATTTATGATCCTCATAGAGTGAAATAAAAATGGATAACTAAACACTAGTATCATCCATCTAAGGCTTACATCCACATAAAGTCTCCATTTTCATCCATCTAGCATCCATTACAAGGGCACAAGGATGGTTCATCTGCATCACACTACATAGGAGGGAATTTTATTATATTCCATTCACAATTCTACTTACATTTTTCTACATCTAGTTTATTTCTCACTACTTTCAAAAATTATAACTATCACAAGAGCACTTAGGGCACATGATTGCACACACACACACACACACACACACACACACACTTGCACATACACACACACACACACGTAGAACTACATTGAGTTTGATACTGTAATACAACACTCATTGATAAGTCCATCCATTGTGGCAGATGGGGTTAGTCTTACCCCTTTATATGCATCTTTCTTTTTTATGGTTCTGATGTTTTTCTTGGGGTTTTACAGGTGTTTCCTCCATCTCAGATTTGCAACGACATCCAGAAAAGTTTAGTGACATTCAAGAGACAGGAAGAAAACACAAGAAATCATTCAGCGACACCTCAAAGGAGGTTTTCTGGTCATTTCTACAAACCAGGGTGCCCAGATCTCAAACTTGGGTGCCCCAGGAACCCCTATCCTTCTCCAAGCTCCCCAGTCTAGTTAGACAATCTAGATCTACATTTTCTCGATCTCTTGTGCAGTAATTTGCTCCTCCTATTCAACTGGACTCCTTTGCGAACACATTCCTAAAATATATTTGAATCAACTAAAGCCTTTTTAACCCTCTATGCACATTAGGGTTTCACATTTCATTTCTTAGGTTGTTTGGGTACTTTTAGCATTACATTTACTTATTTATCTACTACTTCTATAACATCATATTAGACTATAATATTCCATTTTAGTTTAATCATTAAGATATTCATCACTTCCACTATTTTAGAGATCATCACTAATCCACCTCTTCTTATGGATCCTCTTTCTACCATTATGGTGGTTGTTGTGCCTTCCTCTCATATGGACATTCTTTAAATGAATGTTTTATTCTCACACTCTAATAGTTCTACTTCAATGGCATTACCTTTGGTTCCTTTGCACATGTTTGCGAGACCTATGTCACATTTCAGTGGACTATATTCAGAGTTTTTTGTACCACTACCTTTGGTTTCTTTTATAGAGTGGGTAAATTTCAGTACACCATTTTTGTTCTTCCTAAGGGCAGAAATATTGTTCGTTGTAGATGATATTATTCAGTATATAGGTAGAAGACCACATAATCAACACTCTTCTTGAAGACTTCATAGAGTTGTAGAATTCAGATCATGTTGCATATTTCTTCATTGAACCCTTAATTTAAGCCAAATATACATACTTTTTATCTCATCTTGGGTGAGGTCCACTGAGGCTATACATCACTTCAGTATTTCTAGTATCCTTCTCCTCTTCTTCTAGAAATATTACAGTTTGTACATGGGTACCTTTTCAGGCCTTTTTGTTGGGATATGACATCTCTTTTGTAGGTTGTTTAGGGGAGTATTATATCTCTTATAAGTGAACATGTTTCCCATTGGTTTTTCTTCCATCACTTGAGATACTTATTGTACAATGGGTACCTCATCAGGTATAGCTTTCAGGACCCATTTGTATTTCTGACTTTCCATAACTCATCCTAAGATATGATGAATGGGGTATGTTGGTGTAAGGGATTTCATTTACCTCTTATTATTTTTTTCCTTCACACATAGTGAGTCATCTCACCTTAGGTGAGTTCATAATTCTAGGTTTTCATTAGGATTTTATGGCGCATGATAGATTTTGTCATAGAATCTTTCATTTGTATTGGTGTGCGCCAGTGCATCATATAGGAGTTACATTTCATTTATGGATCATAAATTATTTCTCCCTTGTGGAGATATTATGGGTCTTAAATTAGGAGTTACACAACACTCCTATTTTTAGTTACTTTTCTGATCTATGAGGATGAGCATACCTTTTCTTGTATGCATAATTTCATGGTGGTAAATTGCATACTTATGACTTAGAGCTATGTCATAGTTCCATTCAAGTACAATTTGGTTGATGTGCACATATTCCGGATTTATCCTGGTGCTCACATTCTCTCACATGGTATCAGATCTACGTTGTTGAGAATTGTGTCACTCGTTGCATTTTTTACCTATTACTCTTGGTTTCATGATTTTACTAGTTTCTTGTGCAATTTTTTTAACCCGTATTTGATTTGTGCTCTAATACCATGTGAGAGAATGTGAGCATGAGGATCAAGATGGAATATGGGTACATCAACTAATTTTCACTCAAACGGAACCATGACGTAGCTCCAAGTAGTAAGTAAGTAACTGCCAATAAATTGTGCATCCAAGAAAAAAGTTTTCTCATCCTCATAGATCAAAAAAGGAAGTAAAACTAAGAGTGTTGTGTAACTCCCAATGCAATACCCATCATACCTCCACAAGGGAGAAAGGATTTATGATCCAGAAATGGAATGTGACTCCTGTATAATGCACTAAAACACATTGACATGAATGACAAATTCTATGATGGAATATCTCATGCGTCATAAACTCCTAATGAAAACCTAGACCTATGGCATCACCTAAGGTGAGATGACTCACAATGTGTGAGGGAAAACCCTAATAAGAGGTAAATGAAATCCCTCACACCAACAAAAAAACTATTAATTGATCCCATTTGGGATACAATACATTTAAATAGGAAATAACACTCCTATAAATAATGAGTTTGTTTTTACCTATTAACCCCCCAAATCTCTATTTAAGTGTGATTATCGCTCATTTCATATATCTCTCATGAATCCTTCTTTTCAGCCTACTCCTCTAGCGTGTTCCTTTTTAGCCTCCCCATCTAAACTTGACAAGCTTAGGTACTCATATTCCTCTCCTAAGAAACTATAAAATATTGCAGCAAAACAAGAACAAAATTTTTAGCTTCGATCTATTTAATATCTTGGATTTAATTATGTCCCCCAAATTTTTCACTTTAGACGAATTTAATAGCGAAAAATTCCCCACTCTTTATCTCACTTTCCTATCCCCAAGCTTGCAGAAAGTTTAAGAGTGTAAATCTATTAGTGACATAAACCAATTTGGTTGCCTCATTCTATACATCACTGGTGCTATTGATCTCTGCAAACCATTTACTATCAATATATTATCTATCAATATCTCACACTCAGAAAAAAAAATAATCGCATAGACTATCACGTAAGGCCATAATAATATAATAAAACTTAGTACAGCCATTAATACATGCCTATTATTACCCCCTTCAATCCCAATAATTGCAATCATAGTAAAATTTCACATAATGCCCACTCTGAAATTATATAATCATTACTTTTCCCTTTAATTAAACCAATTAAATGCAAAATAGAAATTAGATATTAATGTTCATAGGTCTCCCCCAATTGTTAAAATTTCATAGAGTGCAAAACATGAATGCACTGAAATACATAGTCCTCTCAGACTACCTTATATCCTAAAGACTGGAAGGACCCACTAGATCTACAATGTGGTACTATAATTGGTGTTTGACGAGAGGATACCACCTTGTTCATCCTCAAACCAATTCATCAGTGACCCTTTATCCTCACAAACCTTTCCCACGCTACCATAACTCAACTGTTTCCTTAGGTCATTCCAGCTCTTTAAATACCCTTCCCCATACCCTATTGGTAATTTTAACAGGTCCCAGTGATAATGCATATACTTACCCTTGTGGCATTATACCAAAATAGTTTTAATTACCTGTTATTTATGATGAAAAGCACCTCTTCGGATTGACGATTTCAACAATAACATTTTGTTACAGTTTCTCGTGGTACGACTTTCCTTTTCCTTAAGACATCACCTTCTCTAACTGACTATTGACATTAACAAATCCCAATGTCAAAATCCCTCATTGAATATTTTATTTAGATAATTTGAATACTTATTTACACTCTAGTAGTGATTTAAAATGACATTATTAATCTAGAAAACTTAACTGTTATGATCACTTTTTAAATGTGATTTAATCTAAATTAAATGTAAACCCTAAATTCATAGTAACTAGTGATATTCAACAAATAAAGTAAAGTAGTGGGAGAGAAATAATCATTCAATGATGTGACAACCCTATAGCAGAATGAGAAGAGTAAAAGGTGACATTAGTTGATTTTTTGATGATGTAATGATGTAGTCACAAAATTTATCTTGACACACTCAATCTAAAATACATCTTAGTGAATATCAACTTCAACACTTAACCCAAAACTTGCATATTGTAGTTTGTTCTCAATACGCCTACAAAAACAACATGTAGAATACTTGACACATAAACTGGCTTATAGGCTTAATTCAATGCATTTATTGTTTCAAGAATGCTTGTTACTCTCTAGTTCCAACTTGTTTTAGAAAATGAGCATTCAAGTGACCTTTGTTTTAAATCTTCAAAATAACATCATCTGTGGACTCTCCTTTGCAAAAATTACCAATTTGGCTTCATTAAGAACATTGCCAATCAAATGATGAGCTAGAACTAATCTACATGGTTTTTAAAGAAATTAATAATAGTTCATGCAAGGGACCCTTAATTGAGTTTGAGGTGTGGGTAACTTGATTGAATCCTTCACTCATGCAAATATCTCCCTACTTCCTTCATAATTTCTTGCTCAAGCTAAATACCTCTTCTTACTAAAGTGTTTGAATCCAAAGAAAATCTTCAATGCAACTTCTAACTCCATGTGATTTATTTGATACATTTGCCTAACCACCTTCCTTACCGACCCAATTTTCATCAACATTCGCTTTCTCAAAGTTTTGACACACACTCTACCCAAAGCATGGAGATATTTTACAAAATTCTTTCATTGTTTAGTCTTTGACTTAGAGTCTCTGAAGTGCATTGAATACATGTTTCCACGGTGACTGTCATCAATGTCTAATTGCATTGGCTCAATGTTCTTTCAACAATTCTTTTTTATTCATGTATATACCAAGCTCTAAGTGGTCATTTGTTTAATTTTTTAGACCCTGAGAGTTAAAAATTTTGACCATCTAGTAGCCCAAAATTTAGTGTACAAGTAATTCACACCTTAATCCTCTATCCCTTTATGCCAATTACATATAACTTCATACACACTCACATACCAAGTACATATATATCTATACTAGACCCCTTCATGGGTATTTATACTAGTGGGAACTTTTCCTCCACTAGTCTTACAAGATCTAATAATAGCCTTTGAGTTTACAAATCCAGTTAACTATTACATTTAGTCGGTAGCCAAAACTATCCTTTTTCCACCTTAAACATGTGATGCATGTTGATCCTCCATGTAATACACTACTTATCTTTAGTCTTATCCAATCCCCTGTCACCTTCATGTAGATGTCAAAAATTGAATTTTAAGTCCACTTTCAGACTCATGTTTATCCTTATCCTTTGTTGCTTTGCATGTCCTTTCCTTGATCTTATCCTATACTACATAATATTATTTGTGGTTTCTCTTGCACACTTTTAGGTTCCTCCTTATGTGCATACGTCCTTTCCCTTTTCCTCACATAATTACTTATTTTGCACTCCCCCTGCAGATCCCTTTGTATAACATTTTTGCATGCCTCCAAAGAATGGTGAACTATGAATAAAGGAATAAAGAATATGATAAAACATGGGCCCAACATCAACCCTATAATAACTTGGTTGTTATATCATTAGTCAATGTTATTGGACATCCTTGAACAACTCAAACACCTCAATTTGTATCAAGTCCTCATAGACCTATAATTTATTTCACTATTGCATCAATGTGTTGGGATAATTTATCCAACTAAGTAATAAGTTTGGGTTAAAACTGAAGCGTCTTTGAACCTTATCATTATTATTGTACATAAGTTTTCAAATTTTGTTTTCATGCGAAATTTTTAGCATTAAAAAATCATTTTTTGTCATGACATACCTAGCCCTCATTTGAAAATCCCTTTCTCGGTCAATGTAAACTTGTCCTCCAACCAACTCAGTTATTGTGTTACCCTCATAATGGCCAGGAGGAATTGTTATAATTTTGATTTTCAAGTGTGTTTCATGTGCAAGGGATCTTTTTCAATACTGATTCATGAATATATCTAGATCCAGGAGAAGATAAGTGCTTCCATGAAGGCTCCAAAAGGGATTTTTTGGCTATTTTTTGCACCTGGTGAACAGCCCTCTCGAGAATGTACAGGGAAAATTTAAAGCACCCAAGAAGTGTGTGGAAGATATATGTAATCATCCAAGTTATTTTAGGAAATTTCTGTGAGAAAAATCAGGACTAGGAACAAGTTATGTAATACCGATACTATTTTTAGCATGGTATAAGGAAATGAAAGCGGTGAAAAAGCTACTTGGCTTGTTCCAGATATATCAGGATCCTTGGAGGAGTTGGTAAACAAAAGATACTCATTGGAAAGATAAGGATGTCTACTTCATTTTGTAAAATGTTTTAAGGGATTCTGAGGAGCAGTATTTGTAGATATTGGCCAACAGTGTAGATAAAGACCTTTGATTCTAGTGAGAGATTCAACTAAGAATTATGAGATTTCCATGGAGATTTAGAATCTGATTAAAATTCCAAATAAATAAAATGTGACCCTCTACATGTACCATAGGTTGAGTTTGACAAAAAGGACATATTTTTCTTCAGTAGCAGTTTGACCTTCTGGGAACCGCCCATGACCAAAATTGAAAAAAGGGGTTATAATTTCAAAGATAAAAGAATAAAGTCCTTAAAATGATTTAATTGGACTTACCTTTTGGTGTTTTACACTCAAAATTATATAATTTTTTCCTAGGAAACACTAAGGGAAGCTCTCAAGGAAAGAAAGCACTCTGAGCATGATATTTTTAGTAGTGCAAATGGTGAGAGCAGGTTCTAAAAATGGAAGGAGTGCATCTTGGATAGCCTTATGTCCCTTTTTCCCCTTTGAATAAATCAAAAATGGACATCAGGGAACACAAATGTGTACCACCATATGAGTAAATAGAAGTTTTCATCACTTAAAGAACAACTTGGGTAGTTAGGAAAAGTCTTCCTCTCACCTAACCCCACCTACCCCCTTCCATCATGACATACCTCTTAGCACACTTTTGGACAGGCTGTGATGTCCCTTTTTACCCATTTTACAAAGGGACATAGAGGGGGACACAAAAATTTTCCACCACATGAGAGCTCTCTCTCTCTCTCTCTCTCTCTCCTTCTCCGTCACTTAAAGTTCACAACTCTGGTGGTTCTGGGCAATTGTTTTCAACTCATCACATATGGACCCTGTCATCATTGGCCCCTTCTTCATGATCCTCCTACCCATGTCACATGGGGGACACAATTTTTTAGGAGATTTATGTCCCCTTTTCACTGTTAATACCCTATTTGTTAGGGTACAAACTGAGTATTTGGTTTCACTTGTTTCCCTTGGATTATAATATTGGGTTGGGTTTAGGTCCCCCCTATTTTTATGGGGGAAACCTTGAGTATGGCGATTTAACTTGAGTTGTTAGCTTTAGATTGGGTTTTGAAGGGGTGAAACATAGCAAATTAAGGGGGAAAACCCATTTGAAAATGGATCAAGACATTTAAATACCAACATGGCTCAAAACTTATAAATTTATCCATTTTTATCCATTATTTTCAACCACCTCAATTTCATTTTTTTCATGACCATGTCAAGAAAAACCAAGACATCCACCATGGCCAAAACACTCATTTTCCTCATTGCTTGCAAACCCCACCTTTGATGGCCTTGAAAACTCAGACTGTGGCTTCCCCATGAGAAAATTCATTTGGAATGAATATTTTTTTCACCATATTAATTTCCCTAATTCATTTTTTATAGCCTCCCAAAGTTTCCATCCATTGAAAATGTCTCCTCAAATCTATGGAGTTGGCAGATCCAAATTGCCTCAAAATCGGAGCATGTGATCTACAAAAAATCAGCTTTCTTTTGAGAATTTTATTGCTCCATGAAATTGAGTGTTCTTAAAGATATGGATGACTGTTTATTTTTTACATTCTTCCCCATAAAAAGGTGAAATTCAGATCTACAAGTTTACTTTCCCATTTTCACAAAGATCTAGATAAGATAAACCCCCAAAAATTGGAGCAGAGCATCTCGGTGTGAGATAGAATTTTTGGAAACCATTTTCACTCTGATCTGACACACTCCGTGGGACAATTTATATTTTTATTAATTTCATATTAAATATCCACTTACTAATAATATTAATTCTGAATAAATAATGGATTCAATTCATTCATTCATTTCCCCCTAAGAGGAAAGCACTCAAAAGTGATAATTTGACAAAATTGCCAAAACTAGTCACTCTGAGAAGAACTTACTAAAAATAGTAAGTGTACTAGAAAAATGCTCAATATGGTCATGGTTGTTCATCCTCCACATACCTCACTAATCCCAATATTCATGGGGTAAAAAATCATTCTTACAAAGGGTGGACAATGGCATTGTGTCTCAAGCAGAAGAGGAGCCCTCTCAGTCCCCAATTTTGGTCATGATGGTGCATTTTGGTCTTGGTGTGCTTTTCACTTCATCAGATGGGTTGATCAAAGGATAGAATCATATTCCATCCAATCTCCCACCTTCATTCATCTCATGGTTGGAATATTCTTCACCTCATCTCATTGGTTCACTCCATTTCCCAAGGGTCAGGATCATCATGTTGAACTGTGTGGACAATGGTCTCAAGTTGTATCAATAACTTGGTAGTTTGGAGGCATGCCAGTGTTTCAAATGTTGGAAGGATTTTTTAAGTGAGGGAAGGAATCCTTCATTGTCTTCATTGGTCAAATGTTCATCACCTCTCTTTTCAATGAGTCCAAATGTGCTACAGAAGGTGCACTCATTCTAGGGAGGTCTTGAAGGGGAAAGATTCTCAAAGGATCAATCTTCATCAGTGGAGCATCATAGTGGAAAGGTCATCATATATCAATATTTCATCTTCTTCATCATTGGATTTGATCTCCATCAAGGATGGAGGTACCTTCATCCATGTTTGGGAGAATATTTTTATCCCCTCTCTTCATTCTTTCTCCTCTTCTCACCCTTTCTAATCCTTCATTGTGTATGATCATGGTATTTTATCTTATTCACTTAAGTGAATCTCTAATGTTGCATTGTAAAAATCCCTTTTGATTTATAAAAAGGGGACTTATTTTCTCACTACTAAGGAAGATGAAAATTCACAAGTGGAATAAGAACTTGAAAGGTCATGTGAGGGGTAGAGGAAGAGTTGTCATGTAACGTTATAAATTGAGGTGACCTTCTCACTTCATGAGGATGGTTATTCTTGTTTTCTAGCTCTCATTTTCTCTCTAGAGACAAAGTAGCTAATTTCTTCCATTTTCTAGTCTAATGCATTCCTCTCCTTGCTCAACAAACACTCCATGAGCATTTTAATCTTGTGCAACATAATGACAATGAGACTTTATTGCTTCTTGTGTCTTGTTCCTTGTTCTATGTTAATGGTTTCTTCTGATTGATGTGTATGGAAACATTCTATGGTTTTGAAAAATAAACTTATATTGCATTATTTATCGTGTAAAAACCCTCTCACTATTCTCTTCACACCTCTCTCTCAAGACCTATTTCCTCCCTTGTAGTATCTACAATAATTTTTTCATACGTATAGGGAAATACCTCTGTGTGATCCCCAGTCCAAAGGCCACCCCTGGTTATTATAATAGTGTACATAATGACGTGCATTCAATAAAATGGATCTACCCATTCAGTATTAGAGGGACCTAGTCCCATACTATTAGTGAAAGCCCTTAATTTTCCCATGTGACAAATTATTTTGCCAACATTTTTTAGCACCCACCATGGGGAAAATTTAGCACTTCTGAACCCATTAAGATTCCACAAAATACAAAAAATATGTATTTTAAAATACAAAAATTAGAAATCTAAAATTTCAAAAAATACGATTAATCAAAATTTCATTTAAGAAGAATTTTCTATTAGAAACCCTTCATGTCTTAATGGTGTTCTACTTCCAATCTTTCCCAAAAATTGACTGAAAGAAGATATACCAGATTGAATAGATTGAGAGGAATCATTGACCCTACTTTTAAAGCTTAGCAAAGTAGAAAGAATAAGTAAGAGATAATCTATATTAATTCTCTCAAGCTTCATCTCCATCTGATTCATCAATTGGTACCCCTATAAATCTTATCCAAACTCCTACTAATACTCCTACAAACCATCTTGATAATCCTATCTTTCACCCACCATTGAACTTTGAATTCCTAGTAATAGAAGAAGAAGAAGAAGAAGAGTAATTTGAGAAGACAGATGAAGAAGTCCAAGAACCTCTCCCTCATTGGAAAAATACAAGCATGTTGGCCTTAAATCAAATTCATGAACTTCTTAAAGGCTCGATGAAAAATTTCCCCAAGTGTAGAGGTGATGGGAAACAACACCCAGATGAGCATATTTCTGCATTCATAATTGTGTGTGGTGTGTTGGGATTTTCTCATGAAGATGTATCCATCCATTTGTTTTTTGAGTCACTTCAAGGTGTCGTTGTTGATTGGTGTTATCGTTTATCAAGAGGTTCCATTACAGGTCGGGCTCGAATGAAAGCTAAATTCAAAGCTAGATTCCAGTTGGTGGAATATGCCCATGCACTACTTTCTTAATGGTCAAAATTGAAGAAGGACCCTAATGAGTCAATGAGATACTTTTTTACAAAGTTCAATAGATTTCTGTATAAAATTCCTGAGGTTGAAAGACCAACTGAATATAACAAGTTGGAATTCTTCACAAATGCACAACTTCCTAAAGTGGGATTCATTCTTAGAAGATCTAGACCTAGTAATCTTGAGGAATCTCAAATGTTGGAAGTTGATGTGGTAGACAACTTAATCGTGTTAGAAAAAATCAAAAGAGGAAGGTAAAGAAAAGGCATCAATTTCAAATTCTACTCCTACCAACCCTTTGGTACAAAAACTAGCCAATGATTTGATTGCTATAAAGAAACCATTGGCCAATAGTACTCTCAAAGAGGACCCAAGAAAGAACTTATAGAACAGAAAAATAATTATAGTCCCACCTTGAATATTTTCTCTAGAAGAACCTCCTATAAATGCAACTTGTGACACTCAAGAGGAGGAAGAAGAACTTGTAGATCCAAAATAACAAAGTGAGGAAAGCAATGTCCTAGAGATTGAAAAAGTGGATGTAGTCTTTTGTTTATCAATATCTAGCTAGGCACGTTGGCACTTCATCTAGACAAGGTTTTTATGCTCAAGATGTTAAACATGCATATTTATCATAACCATACATACCAAAAGATACATCATAGCATAACAAATTGGAAACACATATAATAAGGAATCTTAATCAACATACAAAATGATCAATAACCCTTGAATTACCAAAATACCAAATTCAGACCTAGTTACCTTAGCAACCCATACATAATTTTCCATGGAAAAAATCAATTGATTACATAATAAGAATGTTGATTACATAAAAATGCTTAAAACTAGGGATTGGACCATGCACACATACCAGACTTAACTACAGACTCCAAAAGCTACATACTGGTTAATCAAACTCAGAACTAGTAAATACAAGGGTGCGTCACCTATATATACACTGTGAGGAATTTCCCTTCACCATTTACATGTAATTCCTAATAATATGCATGCTCTAATAATAACCTGCATGTTTTTCAACTTATCTTAACAATAGACGGAGCTATAAATAGCTTCATGCTTTATCCTTCTTTAATCCTATGTTTATCCCATCTTCATGTGTCACCCTTGTCTATATTTGCATGTGATTTGTATTATTAATAGATCTTTCTTGTCTTCTAGGTCATCTTCATTATGTATATTTGTAACTAGTGCTCCAAAATTTTCTAAGCCCCAGTTATCCTATATGCATGTGCATGAGCTTTTATGCATTGGCATGTTCCTCTACATGGCACATACCTTTGTGCACTACTCTGTTTCACTTTTCTTCCTATGTGTGTCGTTCTACATGGAATTTAAATATGTGTGATCCTTTTTTTACCCTATACAAGTTGTCTTATACGCGTTCATTCAGGCATGGCCAATTCTTAGCCACTTTCTCCTACCAACATTACCCCACACTAGGGATATTTTCCGTCTTTAGAAATATTACAAACCAAGAATTTTCCACCAAATAATCATTGAAGAATGAAAGATTAAATAATTTGAAGAACAAAGAATGGTAGGGTATAGTATACCCAAGGAATTATAGAATAAGAATCTGCCATCTATGTGCATATCTAAACTTAGGCTTGAGGTGGCTGGAGAAGCTCTAGAAAATCCTTGTTTGGAATATTTTCTAGCTCCTTCCATTCTATGAGCCCTTTAACAGATTTTTCCAACACTAATTCAACAATACTTGGCACTTGTTCAGGGGTCAAATCATCAACATTCTCCTTCAACTCCTTAACTATTACATGAAGGTATGACGACACTCCCTCCAAAGTATCCATTCTGTGTGTGACTAAGGGATAGAGATCCTTAAGCCTTACCTCAAGAGTATCCTTCACGGCCTTAATTAAATCTCTCTTCTACACAACTTCTACCATGATCTTCTCATGTCTGACCTTATTTTCCTTCATTATGGCATGTATCTGCTTCGGATCTCCCTCTTCCTTGGTGGTATGCACTCTAAGTATGGGGTCAAAATATTGGCAGTTATCAAACACGTGCTATGCCTTCTTCATGGCCTTCTTAATCTCTGTGAACAATGACTTGTACTCTACTATTTTATGTGGGTGAATTGTGATCCACTAGATAGATCCACATTTTGTTCTCCAGGTCATCTAGTACCCCAATTTCCCAAAATACAATCAATAGTAGGATTGCGCCCTAGGTTATCTTCTCACCTTTTCTTACCTGAACCCTTTCTTCTTTAATTATCCCTTAAAAATGTAAAGAACAATGTTATATAGGGTCTTATGCACCATCTTATGTGTAATATACAACCACTTCTTATTTACATATGGCCATCTTTTAGATGCGCCAAATTTACAGCTTACAAGGTGCATTGCAACTCCTATACCAAGATTAGCGATACTTTTAATGATAAACACACAATTTCCCCATTGATATTTGAAATTTGTGGTAGTGGCCTTTACTTCCTCATCATCCTCTAAGTCATGCCCAATTTTAACTCATGATTTGTGCAAACCAGTTACTCTTCTGATCAACACCCAGTGATGCGCATTTGCCTTCCTACGAAGTAGAAGAAATCTTCATGTACTCTTGAGATAAACCATTGGTAAAGATGTTATGGTTTCCCAAAGTATGGAAATTCATATAACTGCAACACCCCTTTACTCTTTAGGTCCTTCTTGAGTGTATCGTCAATGACTGGTTACCCTTCTACCATCCTCTAGGTCAGCTATTTCATAACGTCCTTCCTTATCTCTCCTTCGTGGGATTCTGTGTAATGATTATAATCACTGATTTTTCACTTTGTTAAGTGAAAACCCCACAGTTCCCCTACTACATCCTCTACACGGTACTGCATCTTATAAAACCAGTCCTCTAGTGTGTCATCAACAATATTCTTATTGCATTTTCCTTGGGTGATTTCTTGACTGTGGGTGCCTTCTTAAGTGCCATGTTCAACTTCTCAACTGTTCAAACTATAAATTTAAAAAAAATGTGTCCCCTCAGTGCTTAAATTCACTTACTCAAGTTTGATACCTTAGTTCTGATCATCCAAGTTCTTCATTCAATCCTTCCACTTTCTCAAACCCCTACTTTTTTTTATTTGACTTCATGCTCAACCTCAATATTACGTGTCGTAGCTCTACAAACCCTATTTTTTTCGTCCTCGCTCATGAACCCTAATTTCATGTCTTGCTTCTTCACCCTTTGACCTAGCTACTAACTCTCACAAACAAATCTTGAATGGGAAGGTTTTTTTATACTTTCTTATTCTACTCTAGTTTTTTTTATTTTCTTGGCTCGTTTTGCACTTTGCACTCTTCTTAGCACTTAGTCACACAAGCTCTTTGATCATAAAAATTTTTAAAATCAAGGTAAGAATGACTTTGCTCACGTACTATTTATAGGTTTTCACAATTTTTTTGCATTTATTGCTCCTCACCTACCACCACTTTTTGCTTTAAAATAAACTTTTTTATTTTTCTCACACTTCTCTTCCTCGCGCGATAGTCATAACCTTCAGGCATGCTACTACATCACAGGCTATAGTCCTCCTTGCACGCATCTTCCTACACCACACCCTATCTTCCTCTGTGCCATTTTCTAATTAGTTTATCTTGCTACTGCCTCGCTTGTGTTACAATGTACTACCATTTCTCTCGTGTGTCTCCAAATC
This sequence comes from Taxus chinensis, assembly GCA_019776745.2. Taxonomy (NCBI): domain Eukaryota; kingdom Viridiplantae; phylum Streptophyta; class Pinopsida; order Cupressales; family Taxaceae; genus Taxus; species Taxus chinensis. The sequence goes on from CM034152.1 coordinate 772,207,963, forward strand.
TAAGAAATGTCTTCTAGGTACCATCATCTTTAAGCACCCTTGCACCATATCTAGTATTTCATCACACCATCATCTTCACTCCACCATGTACTACTATCGTGCATCATTCTTTCACACCATTACGTTTACTAACATTCTTATTTAACTCACACATGTCCCATACTGAAGCTTCTCAAGGATAACCAGATTCCCAATTTTTCTTCTTGTACTTGCTTCACCCCACACTAAAAGTATGTGTGGTCCTCTATGCATCAATCTAACATGAAGTAATCATCTCCTGCGCATGAACGTACTTATTACAACAAAGAAAAACACAAAAGAAGCTTATTTATAGTAGGGTTTCAGCCTACTCCCATTAAAATAACCAGGAAACATGGTGTCATCTAATGCCTGCAATTGACACACACTTGATACCAATATCTTAGCTACTACAAAGGGTCTCAACCAATGAACTTTCAAATTCCTAGGATGGCGAGAAAAATTGGAGTCATATAAAAGCACCATCTTTCCCACAACAAAGGAATTGTTCTTGATGTGTTTGTCATGCCAATCCTTTTTTATTTTCTTCTCTGAATTTTGATTTCAACATGTAATAGCACACCTCTCATCCAGTTGCATTAATTTTTTAATGCGCTCATCAACTGCCTGTTCATTATCCAATCCTCCTACACATGTAATACGTAGGTATGGAAACATAAATTCAACAGGTAAAACAGCCTCTGTGCCACACCAAATGAAAAATGTGTGGCCTTATTTAACCTTTTATAAGTTGTTCTATATGACCAAATCACATTTGATACCTTGTCATCCCAATAATTTCTTTCAACATCACATATCTTAGTCAAGGTTTATCCCAAAATCTTGTTGAAGGCCTCAGCAATGCCATTAGCTAGTGTGTGATAGGGATAGTCTTATGGTGAACCACCATAAAATATTCTAGTAGAATTATAATAGTCTCATTCATAAAATGAGTCCCTTTATCACTTGTATGACTTAATGGACATCCATACCTACTTATAATATTCTCCCATAGAAATCTATCCATTGTTGTTATGGTGTAATCCTTTATAGGTGCAGCCTCTGCCCACCTTGTCGTATAATTTATACATGTGATGATATATCGCGTAGTTTTCCTACACGTTGGTGATATAATGGGGCCTACAAATTCAATCATCCACTTTTAATATGGCTCTACGCTCACTATAGGTTGCAATGGCATCTCATCTCTATTTCTAGGCTTTCTTATTCGCTGGCAATGATCACATGCCTTAATAAAGGCCTTAGTATCCTTGTATTATGTTTCCCATTATAGACCTACCAACAAGATCTTTTGCATGATCACTTCTCCTACATAGTTTCCTCTAGATATTCCTCCAGACACTTCTTCCATGATAGCTTCACGCTTATGCTCTAACACACATATGTGTAATACCTCATCTCTACCCATCTTGTACAAGTATCCTCCAATAAGTTGATAAGGTGATAGATGGATTGCAAGTTGCTTCTTTTCCAAGGTCTTCATTCCCTTAAGCACAATTCCAGTGTGTAAGAACATGGAAATATCTTCTAAGTCTGTTGGCACGTGGTTAAATCTAAACAATTTAGCATCTATTAGAATATCATATATGCTATATGCATCCTCTCCAAAGTTAATCCTTGTGTTAGTGAGAAAATTTATTAGGTGGACAAATTGATGGGTATCCACCAATGCTCTGAGACTCTAGGTCCCTCTTCTTGAATGGTGCATATCTATTTATCATGCATGAATGAAATGAAAATATGTGTTGGCCTTAAGGTCTGGGGATCCATACGGAAAAATCTTGCAATTTCTTATAAGGGAGGAATTTTTTAAGAGAGTAGGAAAGGGAGTGGGAAAAAAGAGGGGGGATTAATATTGTAGGTAGAAAATCAGATTCCTAAAATCATTAATCAGAATAATTCAACACACATATATGGAAAGAACACAACTTTTCTACTAGCAAAAATACAAGCCAAGATTAAGAGAGAAAAAAATTCAGTAATCTCATCATAAACAAAGGCAAGAAAATCCTTTCTCTTTCATTGATTTGTTAACAAAGTTATACATAATAGGAAAGGGAAGAACATACAATGAGGGAATTATAAGAAATGATATCTCTTTTGCTTCTTCACAAGTATTAATCTCTCATGAGCATACAAAATTGACAACCCTTAAGAATTAGGGTGCCATTACAATTTATATAGCTTGAGAAGACTCCTCACCTACCCCCACATGACCTTTCATTTGTCCTCCACAATATGTGACTTTTCATATTCCTAGGAATAGAATTAAGTCCCCTTTTATAAAACAAGGGTGATTTATTACATTACAAACTAAAGCCGTATTTAAATGAATAAGGAACAATAGTAATAGGAAAAAATTAAAAATTGCAGACTCCCAATGAAGGAGGATAGGGGGAGGGAACAGTGAGAGGAAGAAGAAGAGAGAGAGAGAGAACTATTATGATGAAGACCTTGTTGCCAATGGACTCTTTGAGACAATCTTGACCCCTGATAACCTCTGCAACACTATGAATCTCCCATGAATTTCATTTTGAAAAATTTTCCCTCACCAATGATGATCACAAGCTACCCCTTTTACATGGTAAACAAACTCCTCGAACCACCAAATGAGTGTTTAAAAACATTGTTCCAAGACCCCACAAAGTGAGCTTTGGGATGAGCACAATACTCACCCATGATGATGCATTCTTGATCTCACCTTGAGAGTGAGGATCACTTCCATGTTCTTGCACACTATGCTATAATATTCCAAGATTTTCCTTGATTCGGGACACTATTGAGCTTTAGATGATGCTTCCAAGATACTTATGGAGTTCACATTTATTTGTTTGAGCCATGAGGTCATCTTACAATCCCATGAAGAGTCCCAAAATTGCAAAGATAGTGAGAATGAGGTTATTTGTAACTTTCTAGACTCAAAATGAAGACTTTCTATTTTAATAGGTTACTTTTTTGGGACCAACTATTTTGGAAAAATCGTCATTTTTGTCCTGGCTTTAATTTTGAATCTTTTCTTAGCATTTTGGGTTGTCTATACTTGTGATTCGGGGAACTTAGTATTTTTAGCATGTGGAGTAGCATGGGATATGATATTTTTAGTAAGTGACAAAAATGGCCTTTATTTGTGATGGGGGTGATATTTTTTAGATTCAGCTCTTTGTCGCAAGATCATGCTCCAAATTTTACTATGTTTGACTCACCAAAATGTTTGGAAATAAAAAAATGAAAATTTTCCTGGTACAGGTTTTAGGCACGGAGCTACCATAACAACCATTAATGGATTCACTAATATTTTATAGTTTTCTTTCCCACCTCGTATCACTATGAAACCAAATTCATCATGATAGGTTTTTCTCCTGGAACTTGTGCTCGCACTTTTAGGTTGATCCACTTGTCGGTGTGATGGGAAATTGAAGGAACAAAATCCAAGGCACCAAACAAGGGTTTTTTTGCCATTAAATATATAGGGAATCATTTAAAATACTGAAACTTTTTTCTTGATGGCCTTTGAAAATGGAGTAGCCTACAAAAAATCTCGCCTCAATCCATGCACCGAATTGTGAGATATGAGTTTTTCTTCATTTTTGGTCATGAAGTCAATCTGGAAAAGAACATACATGGTGTCTGTAGAAAAAGAATACTTTGAGTTTTTTTTTCAGAAATGAACCTATTGGAATGATAGAGGAATGAATAAATGGATAGGGGTAATGGAATTCTACAAGTTTTCTTTCGAGAGTGAGTTCATGGGCATTCATGGAGAAACAACACGACAATTAAGTTTTTTCCAATTTTTGGTTTTTTTTAACCCTCTTGGGCTTGGGTGCATTTTTGTGTACCAACTATTCCAATGGGATGGGACATATGGTTAAAAAAAAATTCCTCACACTCATCTTGACAAATGGCAGATGAGGATTGACCAGTGGAGGAGAGAGAGAAAGTGAGCGAAAATCACTTGGGGGCTGGAACTAGGTCACATGGGTGACCAGAGAAATGGCTAGAATTGGGCACATTTTTGTGTCCCAAATGTCCCAAGGGGATTGGATAGATGGTGCAAAAAAATTCACCCTCACCTGGTGAGGAAAAGTGGTGGAATCTGATTGCACAATGGTGAGGGCTGAGAATGAGTGCAAAGGGGCTAAACTTACATGTTTGAGCTCCATCAAGGTCACATGAGGGTCCAAGAGGCTATCTTGGGGTTGGGAAAACAAATTCCCTTGTGTCCCAAGGGGATGAGATAGTCGGGATGATAAATTTTTCTTTGAGCATGGGAGTGACATGTGTCCACCCAGAAAATTGGCTAAGTCCCAAAGCATACATTGGGGAGAAACGTATCAACAGCATAAATTGGGTAGCTCGAGGTAATTTTTAAAAATTATTTATATGATATTGACTGAAAAAATTGTTTGGAGAAGGATGGGATAGGTCTCTTGTCTTGATTATTCCTACAATCCACTAAAAATAGGATTTTTATCAGGATCATAGGTTGTGCATGATGAAAATAGTATGTGAGTAGAATTTACTATGTCTGTTGAAAAATGTGAAATCACCATCACTTAGAAATCTGAAATACCTTTCCAATGGTGTCTCATTTGACCTATAAATCCTTACAGAGCTCCCGGAATAACTTCTCGAAGCTTAGGGGTTGTTTTGTATTGCAAGCTCCTTCACCCTCCAAGACCCGCTTTCGCTAAACTTGTCTCAAAACCTCTAAAACTTCCCAAAATATTCCAAAATTAGTTGCACAATGTTCATGGCTCCTTAATACTACTCTTTGATGAATTTTGACCTGCAAATCCACTCCAGAGGGGTGAACCATGTCTTCGAAAGGCTAAAAATACTCATTCCTAAGTCTCTTAAAAAGTTTGCCTTGAAAGATAGCACTTGAATGAATTTTTTTTCCCTGAATCACCTATGTAAGAGGTTAACACAACACATAATACCACTTGATAGGGTAGGATAGTCCTGGTACATGGGATGGACTATCCTGGAGGGCTGTCGAGAGAGATTTACAATGAAATTTTTAGACACTGAGGTATAGTTTTCCTATTTTCAAGTTGAATTTTTCCCTTGCAAAAACACAGGAAAACACCTTGATAAGTGATCAGGCCCCAAATCGTTCTTTCCTGGGTTCATTATAACTGTAAAATAAAACTCTTAAAAGAGAAGGATCCAACAGTAGATGTGCCCCTGCAAGACCAGATTATTGACCAAGTACTTCAATGATATGTGATCTATATAGAAGATAAACAATGTGGCTAATAGGTACTATCTAAACTTATGAAGTACATAGATCATGGATAATGCTTCACACTATGTATTTGTATAGTTTTGTTCATTCGACATCAACTTCTTGCTCGTAAATCAGATAGGGTGATCAACATTACCTTTTCCTAGTTTCACCAATATTGCTCCAATTGTCATACCAGAATTATCCGCATGTACATGGAAAGAATTGTTCCTATAAGGGAAGTGTAAAATATGAGTGGTGGTCAGCTTCTCCTTTAAGGTCTCAAAATCAGGTTACTGTGTGTTACCCCAGTAAAAATTTCCATCCTTTAGCAATTCTTCCAAGGGCACAGAAATCTTGGCATATCCTTTAAAAAGAATTCTTGAGTAGTAGTGTGCCCAAGGAAACCGCGCAATTCACTCTGATTTTTTGGTTTTTCCAGCCCCAAGATAATTGCAATCTTAGTTAGGTCTACCAATAATTATTCTTTGCAAATAATATGCCCAAGTAATGTGTCAAAGGGGGTGGCAAAAATACACTTCTTGATGTTTAAAGAGATGTTAATTTTCTAGCATCTTTCAAACATCAATATCAGATAGTCACAATGATCTTTCAACAACCCATACACGGTCCAATCATCTAAGTATACTTGCTATAATTTGTGAATAAATTCTTGGAATACTTGAACCATTATGCACAAGAACACCACCGGCACATTCTTTAAACCAAAATGTATAACAGTGTATGAAAAACTTCCTTATTTAGTTATTCTATGTAAAACAAGGAGGTGCTACTTGTTGGGAGGATCAAGGATGCCTAAGTAGCCTTTGTTTCATTCCCAGAGAAAAGAGTCAAAGCTACAATTCTGGTGGCGGATATTCCACCAACATACGATATGTTGTTGAGTAGAACTTTTTGTAAAGAAGTGGGAGGAGAAATTCAAATGGATTGGTCACATGCTCTCATCTCGGTTAATGGAAAAATGAAGAATTTTTTACCTGAGAGACAAACAGAGTATATTGTGTAGAAGATTGACGATCCTAAATCACATATTCTCTATGAATACATTGTTCATGGTAACTACATGATTATGTCAGAAGATGAGATGAAGACCCCTAAGGATGTGATAGATGATCCCAATGGTGTTTGGATTATTGAATTTGATGGTAGTTGTTCTTCAGTTGGTTCTGAAGCAAGTGTGGTTTTGTCTTCTCCTGAAAATAAATCTTATCCTTTCTCTTATTAGCTTTAATTTGAAAATATGAATAATACAACAGAATATGAAGCTCTCCTTTTGGTTCTGGCAATGGAAAGAGAAATGGGGATAAAAAAATATTTGTGCACGAGGATATGCAGAACTCGTTGTCAAACAAGTCAGGGGGGGTTTTAGGTAAAAAATAAAAGGATAAAGCATTACAAAAATATGGTATGGGATTCAATTGAATTATTAGATGCCTTCTCCATTGAAATTGTACTCAGAGAAAATAATACTATAGTTGATGCCTTAGTTGTATCAAGTTCCCTGTCGATTCCTCATCCTGATTTTTCCCAAGAGAAGTTTACAAAAGAGATGATACACAGACCAAGTGTGTCAGATAATGAGAATAATTTTCAAGTACTCAATTATGATTAGCACTTGCTCTCTTTTCTTGAGCTTAAGGACAACTTCAGTCAATTGTATTTTGAAGGAAGCGAGGTTGCTCCCCGTGAGTCTGTATCATCTTATGTATCTAAGGAAGGAGTTGAAGTAGAATCTAATAAGGATGATTGTATAAGGCTAAAAGGTAATAATATACCTAAAGGATTGGTAATCCTAGAAGATCTGTTCAACAAACATGATAGGTATATCAAGTCAAAAGTATCACATGGAGCTCATCAATCAACAAAGCATGAGAAGATCAACATTGGGAGTGAGAAAGAGCCCAAGTTTGTTAATATTGGAAAATAATGCACTCATGAAGAGAAGAATATAATGGTTGAGTTGTTAAAAAGGTATTTTGACATGTTGGCTTGTTCATATGATGATTTGAAATCTTTTAAACCAAGATAAATGTAGCACAACATTCCTCTAAAGCCAGGGATCAAGCCTTTCCGACAAAAGCAAAGATAGTACAATCCCAAGATTGCAGATACAATCCACCAGGAGATTCAGAAGTTGTTAAACGCAAGGATAATTTTCCGTATTCATCATTCAGCCTGGATATCCAACATTGTGCTTGTAAGGAAGAAGAGTGGAGAGATCCAGATTTGTGTGGATTTTAGGAACTTAAAATAGGATTCCCTCAAGAATAATTATACACTTCCCATGATGGATCAAATCCTACAAGTTGTCACTAGTTCAGAGATGTTATCTATGTTGGATGGTTTCTCAGGGTATAATAAGATTGAAGTAGATGTCCCGAATCAGCACAAGACAACTTTCACAACTTCATGGGGTACTTTTACATATAGAAGGATGTCATTTGGTCTCACCAATGTTGGTGTCACCTTTCAAAGGGAAATGGACTTAGCTTTTGGTGATTTGAAGGGAAAGTGCATTGTAATATATCTTGATGACTTGATTGTTTTCTCCAAGAAGAGGGATGATCATTTCTAACATCTTGAGGTTTTTCTCTAGAAATGTAAGAAGCATGGAATATCCCTAAATCCAAAGAATTCTATCTTTGGTGTTATAGAAGATAAGTTTCTTGAACATATTGTTTTCAAATAAGGGACCAAGATGGATCCAAAGAGAGTCCAGACTATTCAGAAGATTCCTCTACCTACAAGCAAAAAAGGTGTGCACTCTTTCTTTGGAAAAATAAATTTTCTTAGAAGATTTAGCCCTGATTTTGCATAATTGACTATGAGCACAGCTCAGATGATGAAAGAGAGACAATCCTTTTGTTGGAAAACTGAAGGGAACGATGATTTTGAAAATATCAAGAAATCTATTGCCAGAACACGCATTCTTTTCTATCCTAACTTTGAGAAAAATTTCATAATATATTGTTATGCCACTGAGAATACTTTGGTAGCTATTTTGGTACAAAAGAATCTTGAAGGGTGTGAACTTCCCATTTCCTTTATGAGTTATGTTTTGAAATCTCACGAATTGAAATATACACAAATGGAGAAGCATGCTTTCGTTGTAGTGAAGGTAATTAAGCAATTTCATTTCTATATCCTCAATTCACACTCAGTTGCTTTTATGCCTGATACAATTGTTAAATCAATCCTCACACAACAAGAGTTTGGGACTAAAAGAGGAAATTGGGTGGCAAAGGTGTAAGAGTGTGACTTGGATATCAAGCCAACTACACTAGTCTGGGTTAAGGGTCTCTGTGAATTAATTACTAACAGTGTTGAAGTTGAATCATCTAAAAAAGAAGACGATGATATTCCCACTGTGTTTTTTCTCAATTCAACTAATGAGTGGTATGGAGATATTGCTCACTTTCTAACATATGGGGAGTGTCCAGCCCATTTGAATGCTAAAGAGAAGAGAACTGTTAAACTAAGATCTGCACAATATGTGCTTTGGGACAATTCCTTGTTCAAGAGAGGGATTGATGGAAGATTTCCCAGGTGTGTGGATAAAGAACAGCAGAAAAGGTTGCTCAGAGCATTTCATGACCAAGCTTATGGAGGACATTTTTTGTTTGTTGTGACAACTCACAAAATCCTTCGGGAAGGTTACTATTGGCCAACATTGTTCCGAGATGCAACTAAGTGGGTGAGTAAGTTTGGAGCTTGCCAAAAATTTGTGGGGAGACCCAAACTAACCACCTTACCACTTAAGCCAATAGTAATTGAAGAGCCTTTTCAACAATGGGGGATAGATTTTGTAGGTACTCTCAATCCCAACTCAAGTGTTGGGCATACACATGTCCTAACTACTACTGACTACTTCACAAATTGGGTAGAAGTTATTCCTGTTAAAAGTACAACTTATGAAGTAGTATGTAATTTTATCAAAGCAAACAACCTGATAAGGTTTGGAGTGCCAAACAAAATTGGCACCGAAATTGATGGATTTTTGCTATGGGTATGGAATTTCTCTTGCACATTCTTCTTATTACTATCCTCAAGGGAATGGACAAGAAGAATCAACAAACAAAAACTTAGTGACTATCGTTCCAAAGCTTGTAAATGAATCTTAGTGGAATTGGCACAAAAGGCTCTACGATGCTCTTTGGATAGATAGAATCACACCTAAAGGAGCAATTGGGATGTCTTCGTTTTAGGTAGTGTATGGGACAGAAGCTCAGTTACCAGTAACAGTGGAATTGTCATCCTTGGAATTGATGAAAGCTATTGAGGATTCAAATTTCACCTTTGCCATAGAGAAAAGGATTGTTTACCTGCAAAAGTTGGATGAGGACAAGTTACAGGTGGTGGATAGAATTGTTGCACATCAACAAAAGGTGAAACAATTGTTTGATAAGAAAGCCAGATCCAGGGACTTCCAACTTAGAGATATTTTCCTACTCTAGGACAACCGGCGAGAACCTCGAGGAATTCATGGTAATTTTGATTCTCTTTAGCTCAATCCTTTCAAAATTAGACACTTTGTTGGTGAAAATTCATTTTATTTAAGCTATATGGATGGAACCTCTCTTCCATTTCCATATACTGGACAGCATTTGAAATTATTTCAATCCTAAGTAAAACAAGCAGTACTTTTATACATAATTGTAAATATGTTTTGTATCGTCCCTATTTTTTTGTCTTTGTTTTATGGTTTCCTGTTGGCTGTGTGTGTCTCTTTTATATTGCCTCATTCTTGACTCTATTTCCCAATGATCTTGCACTTATCATAAACCAGATATTCTAAGGTCCTTTTTCATGCCTTTCTCTTCTTCTCTGTCAAGTCAGTCCATCCCCAGAAAGAGCCAGTTGTTGTCACCCCCACCAAAATGTGTGTATTTTTGGGGACCTTTCAAAAAAATTGGGTAGGATGTCTTTTGCAAAGTCTTTATTTTCCTTTGTGAAGTTTGAGATAGAAAGAAGAAGTCTTCAGCAATTAGACACTTTTTCAAAAAAAATTGAGTTTGTGAATTTTTCCTTTGTTTTGTGGGTTTTAATGTCCCATGCGTCCCGTGGGCCTTCAAGCCATCTGTTCCTCAATTCCGCACTTTCCCCACAACATACTAGTTCTCCTTTGTTTTGCAAAGTTTTGGTCTTTTTGTGAACCTATGTCCCTAGTGTTGCTTAAGTGTAGGTTCCCTGCATTCTCACAGTACCCAGAAGCCTTATTGATCCATAACCTTGATCCCAAATTTTCCTAATTCCTTTATTATGTGGACATTTCAGCTCAGCAAAGAACCAGTGTCCCAATGTAACACAGACCGTTTGTGCAAGTTTTGTCTGACTTTCCCTCTTTTCGTTAATATTAGTGCCTTGTTGAGCTTTCGGCTTTCCCTGTCCTGTGTGTCCCAAGTGTGTCTCGGGATTTGTTTCCCCAAGGACCCACTTTTTCCACACTTCATCCACTGCAGGTATTTCAGCCTTTCGCGCCCCAAATTTCCTCATAAAATGGGCCTTTTGTGCTAGTTTTCTCTGTCATACCCGCATGCTAAAGGATTTTGTGTCATTAATAGTCTCTTTCTCCGCAATACATTAAATCCTTAATTTAATAACATTTGTCGACTCTATTAAAATGAGATGTATATAAATATGTAGAGAAAACTTGTTTAGTTCACCAAACAACTTGCATTCTGAGTTTCGTTACCGCAACTCCTTTTTTATTTCTAACCATAGCAGAGAATTCCTTCGTCATTTTCAAAAATTCCAAGTGCAGTTTGCTCCTGCGAAGCTTATTGTTCATCCAGAAGCAAAATCTAAACTTTGAAAAGTTTGTTTTGAAGTCTTGGAGCGGGTTTTACTCTTGCCCTTTTTTTGTTCTTGTGTTGTGAATTTCTTCTGCCCGAGCACCATCGCTTCGTTCCATCAATAAACATGAAGATTCATTTTAAGGGGCACGAGCATCTTTCTTCCTTGGAGACTACAATACCCAATATTAGGGACAAGTGATACACAACACCTTGACCTCCATGATTTATGGGCACGTCTCAATTGTGAAAACACTACTCCCTTGGCCCAACTGGTTAAAAAATGTGGAATAGCTCAAGTTGGAGGTTTTTGTGTCTCTATACAATTTGCAAACACTGTTTTAGCTTGTGGCTCCTGTTTCGATCCCACCAAAAAAGAAATCAGATATTCTCAGGGATAGGTAATTGCTCGACTGGATGTTAATTGCATAAATTTTTCTTTCAAAATTCTTGTAGTAGAAGATTCAAATATTCTCACCAAAGCTCAGGCCCAATCCTTATTTGATCAAGATAGTGAGTAGTACAAGAGTAGGATAGCTAAGTCTTGGTTCAAGAACCCAAAGAAAGGTGCCTCTAAAATACCTAAAACCATGTATAGAACATATTTCAAAGAGGAGATTCCAGATATCATCAACCTTCTTGCTAGGATAATGGCCTACCCTCAACCAATGAGTTTTAGTTCTAGATGTGCCCTTATCTCAACCTCATATGTGAAGGAAAGCAAAGCCTAAATTGGGGGGAAATCATTTGTGATAGTCTCACTGAATAGCTAGCAAATGTGCAAATAACCACAAATTTCTACATGACTTCATACTTGATGTATACCATTGCAGCCTTTAGAGTGTGGTTGGGCATTTCTCCTTATGAGGATAAGAAGGATGCTTCAATATATGAATATTATCCATAGATGACTTTAAGGAATAGAAACCATCATTTCAGAAGGGTCAATGATGCCTTCACCATCTACATTGTCATATTTTTGGAGGGCAACACAACTAATAGATTTTTTGATGAAGCCATGCAGCTGTTTTCCATCTATGGAAGCTATTTTATTCAATTCAAAAAAAAATCTTACATCAAGTTGGCTGGTTTTGAATGCACACCCCTCAAACTTCCAACGTATTGCAGCGATAAGATTGCCTTGGGTGAGATTTGTAGACAACTTGATAAACTTCACAAAACCTGCAGAGATGAGAAAATAACAAGCATTCAATTCCCAATCACTTTGGGTAATTACACCTGCAGGACTGCTCTGGATGCCCAAGAATGTTGAACAAACTATTGCTTCGCTCACCTTCCATCATTTCAAGCCAAGAACTTTCTTTGATCTCAAGGGGTTTATTGCCAATAATTTCATAATGTCTTACTACCATCTTCATGATCTTTAGGATTATTGGGCTGATTGTTCAGACAACTATGAGGCAAGAAGAAGATACTATGGTAGGTTATCCCTACACCAAATCAAGGATTTTGCAATATACAAGGTTCTTGATGAACTACAAGATGATGACGTTGATTTGCAATCTCTTGAATTTGAAAGATCCATCAAGCATACCCCCATAGACACCATTGACTGGTTTCAAAAGGAAAGAGATGAGTTGCAAGAGCTCCTAAGCCCTGTCTTGGTTAGGACCAAAGTCTGGTTTAATAGAAAAATGAGGACATACAGGGAAGAAAATTCAAGATCTTCCTCTCAAGAAGCCTCCACTCCTTAGAAAGGGATTCCTGCAGTAGTTTCTGAGGCACATGTACAATCTACCCCTTCCCCTCTGGAATCCTCAACTCTAGTGTACATTAAAAAGGGGAAAGGTAAGAAGATTTAAAAGGTAGAGGAAGAGCTTGAAGAAAACAAACAATTTTCTTCTCCAAAGCAATCAAAATAAATTGAACAAATTGTTGATCTATGTGAGGATGAAGAGGAAAGGTAACATGAGAAAGATAATCTTGAGAAAGACAGTACAGAAATAGAAGAAGGAAATGGAAAACCAAAAGATTCCACAATAGAAGCTGAGACACTAGTTATTCAAGAGCCACTTGTCCGAGAAACTCCTGCTAAAGAAATGACTATTTGTAACATGGGACATTTGTTTTGGAAGTATCAGTTGTACATACCTTAGGGTCAATGAGCACTCTAGCATTGGGGCCTATTGTTCCTCCTTCTTCTAGTACTTCTTTTATTTGGGTTCAATTTTTTGTGGATAGCAAGAAAAGGAAGACTTCATCTAAGATTGTAGCTCCCAAATTTGATGCAGTGGTTGCTCTCTTAGGAACAACTCCAGCTCCACTTGTCAAGAAAGAAATAATTAATTCTAGTTTGGTGTTTGATTCTCAAGGCCAGAAATTTTTGGAGATTGCTAAGCCTAAAATCGATAAAGATGAGAAAGATTTGGTGTTGAGTGATTTGGAATTGACAAGGATCCCTTTGGGAGAGTCTACCCCTGAGAGTGAAGTACATAACTTATAAGAAACAATGTCTAGGGTGATTGAGAGAGTGGAAAAGGGGAAACAGTTTCAAGAGCAGCTTGAGGAACATTTACAAACTCTCTCTGATTTTATCAAATCTTTGCTAGCAAGTGATGAGGTGATTGACCCAACTCCTTTGAATGCAATGCTTCCTCCTACTGTCCTCACCGATGAAGAAGTTCAAGTTATTAAGGACATTCATAAGCATGTTGCCTATGGAAAAGCTATGGAAGCTATGGTGGAGGAAATGTTAGTCACTGGGCTCAAATTCATTGAGGAAGCCTATAAGGCATATGATCAAATAACAGGGATATAGTTGAAGTTTACTACAACACTTGGTAGTCTAAAGAGGGAATTGCAAATGTGGACTGAATTTATTCCAGACATCAAACTCATGAGTTAAACAGATATGCAAGTTCTCTTGGCTAACAAAGTGTTTGATGATCAGAAGAATAATTTGACCAAGAAATGGGTATTCAGCATTGATTGGAAGATTAAGGTTCTTGATGAAACAATTGATGAACTAAGAAACATGGTGCAAAAGGGAGAAGCATTTCAGGCTTGTATTATATCTGATTTCTAATATCTTCATTGCTAGCTTCACAAAGACAATTATGAGGAGAAATACATTGTCCAAGAAATCAAGGCTAAATTCAAAACATTTGTTAAGGAGGATCTGTTCAGATTAAACACTATTTCAAAGGATAAAATGAAAGAAATTTGTGCTCTAGAAATTTCAATTAAATAGGCAAATAAAGGATTCTTGGAAAATGCAGGTTTTGGAAAGGATATGGAAGATTATTTAGGAAGTTGGAATCATGCAACTGCCAACACCACTATTCCTTGAGGAATGGAGATAGCATGGGCATTGGTGAAGTTCAGAAATCAAATACTGAAAGTGAAGACTCTAGCGGAAACCTCTTCAAGTGCTTCAATGGCTAGCTTTTAGGCTTTCTTTTAGCTAATCTATTTCTATTAAGTTGGCCACCTTTTGTTGTAGTCATGTAATATTTAAGTGGGACCAACTTAATAATATAAACATTTGATTAAGTTTAACCTTTGATTAAAAGAAAGGCAACTGAAAAGACTCATTTGTAACCGCCCTAGGGGTTATTTAAAGAGCTCTCCGTGTCATTCGAGGGGGTTGGATGTTGATGTTTTGATGTAGAGATACTGAATTGGTAGTCAATACAGAAGAAGTTCTATTCTCATCTTTTCCTGGTGTTCTATATGTCCCTTCTTTTTATCTAATTCATGTGGGTTATATATATTTGAATAGGAAACTTTTTGTTCTCCCAGTTGATGTTATGCTTAGAACTTTGTGTCTATTGCATATATGTCCTGTATTCAAATGTGTATGATTCATGCTTTATTTTTCATACATGCATAAGTAAGATATCATTATGAAATCTGTGTATCTGAAAGCGCCACCTTCTTCACTTTCTAAACCTTTAATTCTTATGCATCTTGTTTCTTCTATATTGAAAATCTTATGAAATGGAAACATTTAAAGTATCAAAATCCACATTAAAAATTGATAGTTTGTACATTTGTAAATAAGTAGATTTGCTTATTCGTTTGTGTGTTCAATAAGGAAACCTCTCCCATAAAGAGGAGGGACTATTGTCCCCTGACTGTTGCTTGTTTTCGAGTCAAATTTTACAACCAACGCTTGCGCTTACCGCTTCCCTCTATATTATGTTATCTCTTTTCCTTCCCCTTTGCGCACACGCCTTGCACACCCGCTTTCGTTCCAACATTTTTTTCCTTCCATTTTGGCTAAATCCTTGATATATTTTCCCACACATGCCTTTCCTTCCTAAGCCCCGCGCACTTCGCCACACACGCTCATTCCTCTTCCACTTTTTGCATAGTGCACTCCCCTGTGTAATTACTTCCACGCATCCTTTTCTTGCGCCCCTCTTCTTCTGCGCATACTTTCATACTCTTTCAGATATGCACCTTTTATTCCCACTTCTCGCACACACCCTTACGTGCACTCGCAAATCTCTGCATTTTTCCCTCTCGTGCCTCTTGTTCTTGCGCACGCGCCAAGTGCAATCTTTTGCGTCAGTCATTGAATGTCACGTGGAACTTATCAAATGAAGTGAACAACACCCAACCTATCAGAACATGCTAGCTACATGTCAAATACTCACATCAAATGAATGTATGACATGTGGCAGAAAAGACAAAATAAACAAACAGTCAGCCGAATTCTTTAGCCGATCAGAGTGCACCATGTATCTTGTGTGTTCAACTTGTACTGCAGATCTTCAGATCGTCAAAACTTCTACTACAAAGATCATATTCGTGCACTTTTAGTCTCGTTGGAAAGTTGTTGACATGGGCTATAGGTTGAACTATTCAAAATTAGATTTTGGTAGGATTTGGTAGGCAAAAAATAGGGAAACATCAGTCAGTCCATTAATGCACACATCCAGTCAACTCAACTACCCAGATTTAATCAGATTTAGTCTCTTTCCTTCTTTCACAAGCTAAACAAACATGGGGAGGCGGATCTAACACTACTTCAGGTGCATTTGCGGGCATTTAATACCTCTTGTTGGTGGTTCGAAGCTTGAATCTGAGTTTCCCTTTCTTTTTCCCCTTCCTTCTCTCCCATTCTTCAATAAATTGTGAAACATTTCTCATTGTAAAAGGTTACTCTCTTTGTTTGCAAGAGTATTATTCAGAGTAGTTCCTTTGCATTTTGAGTTACAAGCCTCGGATCTAGTTTTCTACATGTGGATACTCTCCTCTTCCACCATTGTAATCAATTGTGCATGTTTGGAAGCAACAAAATCTTTGTTTCGTGGTTATTCTCTTCCCTAGCTTGTTTTTATTGCATCTTCTTGCCTTTCCCCTTGTGTTGTTGGTTTGTTGTGCATTTTCATGCCTCTTGTAGGCTCCTCTTCTATTGTGCTCCATGAAAACGAGTGTGTGAGGGCTTTTCCAGTCTGTGGCACATCTGTCAGCTCTCCATGTGCGCATTTTCCCTCATTTCACTCAGCTGACATTGTTCATCCCCCTCTTTCTAGTACTATCAGCTCCCCTTAGCTTAGGTTTCTCCTTTCATGCAACTCCTTCTCACCCTAGTACCTTAGAATCATAAGTAGTGTTAGATATATGCATTTCCCTTCTTTGGAGTAGTTTTAGCCATAGAAATAGATAAAGGAAGCCAACCTTCTCCGGAGTTCTGTCTCAAGTGCAAGGTCCCACAACTTGGAGACAATCCCATGTTGCCTCAAAACCCCAGTTCATCTTGATCTAGGACAGGGTGAAATTTTGAGCTCAAACAGACGTGATAGGGAATGTTATCTTACCCCACAAATTATACAAGTTGTGAAACTTGGGTGATCTCTATCTCTTTAATCCTTCCCACTAATGTTGAAATAACATCGTCGGGTGAAGGATGTTGACCTTGTTTAGGTGCATGGTGCACGTTGTTTGGTTGTGAGGGTGTATGATACTATATTATAAACTAGTCATTGGTTTTTCCCCCCTTTTGAGATTTGCTTTCTATTTTAGGTGGGATAGGATCAGCGTTGTTTTGAATAAGGACATTTGTGTATCCTTGTATCCCATCTAAAGGTTTTTCTATAGCATTGAGGCAATCACTGCTTTGGGTGAGTCGTGCTAAGATTTCATCGTTTGGTTGCAAATAGGACGGAAAGGACTCAAATTGCATAGTAATTTGGGATCTTGATAAAACTCGTGGATAACAGGTCATGTTCTCATGTGAAGGTCATATTGTTAGAGCTTGAGAACTCTAGTTACGGGCCGCAATTTGGTTGGTCCATCTCCTCGATTCTTATAGTTGAATTAGTGTTTACCCTTTTGATAGGGGATTTATGGGGAGATAGGAAGTTCTGGGAATAGTTATCAACCCACCCAGATAATGAGGGTGACTATTGCATACTCACTTGATTATAATAGGCCTCAAGACCTAAAATAGGCATGTTATAATCCTGGCCCGACATATTCGGGGGGTGTATAAACATCCGCAGAATAATGGGAGAGGAAGAAGATAGATGAAAGAAAAGAAAAGAAAATGGATACGAAAAGGAACTAGTCCTTCACATCGAGTTCGCCAATTGTGTACTCTTGAAAATCAATGCATGATTTTATATGCACTAGACTTCTCGAGGTTGTGCCAAGACAAACGAAATGTGATATATGTGATGGTAATGGGATGAGTAAATACAGTATAAATAGGATAGGTGAGAATGATGATAACAGCAAGATCGACGACCAAGGAAATCATAGATGCTCAACTTACAAATAGGGGATTTGCTCCTCGAGAGAATACACCCGCAACCAAAACAGTAAAAGTAGTGGTCAAAATCATCAAATTCTACGAATTATCCGTCAAAATCAAAGTCGAGAGCCGGTCATGGCTCCCCGATCTCCTTCCTTGCCATTCAACAGCAACGCAAAAATAGGGTCCAACTGAGATATCTCCAACAGACTCTTCCGCTGGGAGACACCTTCCACTGTGTTGGAATTAGCATTCATTTCGACAAATCAAAAAAAAGAGGGCAATCAGTTCGTACTTGACGAATTCATCGAAGACCGAATCCCTACATCCTGAACATCTCTACGCAGTGCCAGGAGATCAACAACAATTTTTTCTCCATACATCGCCGCATTCTACATGTTTGCTTTTATCACCGTCGATCATTTTGATAGTTGTCAAAACGAAAGGGTTCACTTACCCTTTGGAAAACACCTTTCAGCATAATTAAACAAAATGCTAAAACTAAAACTAAAAATCAAAATCCCAAACATAGGCATAAATTATATATGTTCATAACTTTTTTTAAAAATAACCTAAAAGTAAAAGCTTAAATGTAGTCTGCGCTGAACTTATAGTTAAGAGTGGAGTACTATGGGGGACGCTGCAATGGATCCATAAGACGGTGTTGCAAATGCTGGGGGGGGGGAGCACTATCAACACTATACTATGTTGCATGCAGGTTGTTCAGGCCCAGGCAAATTCAGACGCGCTGCATTTTGAATCTTCGAACAGCTGCAGTTTCAGACTTTCAGTACTCAAACTCACGTTCTGTTTCAAAATTGGCTTCCACAATCGTAGACAAAAATAGAGAGATTAAGCCAACCCTAACCCTAGCCTACATTGATCATAATAATATAAACATACTTTTCAACAAATTTTTAGTCCTTTTTTGGCTGAACTTCACAATTTATGTGGACTTTCTGTTGAATTCCTGAAAAAAAAATCAACGTTGAATTCTAGTGATTTTTTGTATTTTCTTTGGAATTGCCGAATTTCAAATTTTATGTTTGAAATTCAGCAAATTTTGTGATGCTAAGTATGTGATTTAGCTTGACAGTGTAGACTGGTCCCTAAATGTCGTTTCACAATGAAAAATCTCATGTTAGATACACGTATAAATCATAAATTAGCAGATATGGGGTGCTAATGAATCATGGCTTCCAACGTCCCCCCAAGTTCCAGTGTGTACCTCAAATGAAATGTTTTTGAAAATTAAAAGTTAATGTTATCAAATATAAGATTTGGATTTAAGTCATAGAAACAAAAAACACAGATTCATGAGTTCAATATGGCATACAACATTAGCAAACTCAATTATTGCAGTAGATTGCGGATATTTCTTGTCAAAGCATTCATTCATCATAATCACTTTCTAAGCAACAAAAAGAACCTTTAGCGTCCTTCCAATGCCTCGCATCATTGTATCAAAACATGGTAGTTGTACAGATATCGTAAATACATCTATCTAAAATACACTGAGATATATCAATTTCAAGTTTCTTATCTTAAAATTTTCTTATACTTTATCATACCAAGTAGGATATGTCTTTTAAGTACATTTTGAAATTGTTTCTATGACTCTAAAATCCTCATACCGCATTGCCTCCAAACTCAATCGTATGGTCAAGATATTACTATTTTCCAATTGACTTCTCAACACAAAAAGAAAAAGCTTTCCAACGAAAGCTAAATGAGGGTCAAATGAAAAGTTGAAATTGCTTTGCAACGGTCAAATGAATGCCAAATTTAATGTCTAAAATAAAGATTTCATGGGCACAGCTCGTGGCATCGTGTCCTTCCATTCCACTCCCTACTGCGATTGTTGAAAGCATCTCAGTGTAATAAGAAGATAAATAAAATAAATAGCAACTAGGAAACATACAAGATTAAAAAAAGAGTGCATTTTTAATGCTTGCTAAGTGGTAAATTCTGAGCTGCAGATGCAAATCATGCCACTGATTTGGTGGGTGCCAGTTATATACATAATTCCTATAGTTAGGATTCCATGGCAGCCCTAAAATAGTGGATGCTTTTTTAAATGCCAAAAAAAATAGAAAAAGGAATTGATTAAAAGCCAAAAAACGCAGGAAGAAATAATCTCTAGACGGGACGTAAAATAATTTCAGCTTGGAAGAAAGGCTACAACTAGTCATTTAATACCAGTTGAATCAAATAAACCGCCTTGCTTCTGAGATTAGAGACAATATTAAATAACGAATATCCGCCTTGGTACAAAATACTATGGAGATAAATTTTCTGGTGTCCTATTCGGGGCAGAAGACAATCTAAATCTCTGACACTTACAAAAACTGTACATAGATTATAGTATAGGAAACTAATTTATGATAAGCGCATAAGGTGTTGCACATCTTCCACTCGCATTTTCCGTTGCTCTTTTTCAGACTTATTGAATGCAGAACTAGCTAGCCTTCGTTTCCTTTCTTGCATTTCTAATATGCTTTCCTCTACGCTGTCCTTTACAATTAGTCTGCACACTTTGACGGATCTTGTCTGACCAATTCTATGTACTCGATCCATTGCTTGATCTTCAGCAGCAGGATTCCACCATGGGTCAAACATGTACACATCAGAAGCAGCAGTTAAGTTTATACCTACTCCTGCAGCTTTTAAACTTGCTAAGAGAATGGTTGGGCTGCTTGGTTCGGTTGATGCAAATGCTGTAATTGTTGCAGCACGCTTCTTTGCAGGCATAGACCCATCTAATCGGACAAATTTGAAGCCTTCTCTCTCCAACGGTTCCTGCAAGAGATCCAGCATTTTCCGAAACTGTGAAAAAATAACAGATTTTTTTGTTGGATCATCATTGCGGGTCTCCTTCAGAAGAGAGATTAATGCATCGACTTTTGAGCTGTTTGTCAATTGTTTATTTGGTTTTACTTCATCTTCTGCAGACTTTGGTGAACTGAAAAGATCAGATTCTGTAAGTTGCTTACGGCACATTGGACACCGTGGCTTGTCATGTTTCAGTGTTTTCTCAATGCATTTCTTGCAGAACACATGTGAACAAATGGTTATAATCGCCTCTGTTGGTGGTGATAGGCACACAGGACAGTCAAAATCATCTCCATCTTGCAAAATTGACAGAAGCTTTTTAAGCAAATCAGGATTGCTTGAAGCATCTGCAACAGCATGGAAACAAAACAATGTCAGACTACATTCTATTCGCTCCGGCATAAGCACAACTGTAATATCACATTTACCAAGCAAGGATCAAGTAAATATTTGCACTAAACCGGAAGCACTAATTAAACTTTGTGAGTTCAAAAGATTTAGAAAACTTTATTTTTTAATGTTGGATGTATAAATGTACAAATGTCATTACAAGAGCCCTTTGCTTTTATCTCCATGCAACTGTTGACCTGCCCTTTTATTTTTTAATGTTGGATGTATAATGTACAAATGTCATTACAGGAGCCCTTTGCTTTTATCTCCTTGCGACTGTTGTCCTGCAGAATTCACTGCTATTCTTTCATCTTCTCATTTATTCAATATATAATTTTAAGATTGGCAAATGAAAAAACTGGAAATAATCATTTTCTATTTTAGCTCAGCTTAGTTATTGATGCATACAAATTTAATGCTTCCTATGTTTCTTGTCACTTAATGTTCAACGCATAATTCCAGCAGGTGAAAACATATAGGAGTTGTAGGAGTTGTCAGAACATCAGTTCTAGTCTCTGGGTTCTCAAATGCCAATATCTATCAGATCTAGAGCTAGAAATAAATTTTCTATAAAAAAAGAGTTACATTATATAATATAAACAAATAACACACAGATGTCTGTTAATACGACAATTGACTTATAATAAGACTTGGGAAAATTACACTCATACAAGGATCAGAAATTGTGGAGGAAATATGACAGAATCATGAACCGGAATACAATGGTGACAATTTATAAAGTTATCGAAAAGAAGGTGGTCAAGAAGTCACCTCAAAATGAAATGCTAGAAATAGCAAGTATATTTGCTAAGACAATTACAAGTTTCAGCAACAAGCAAGAGGGAAAAATTAAGACCCAAATGGAAGGACACTTGTATTAAATTTCAATGCAAAAGAGGAGCCCCAACATACTAATAACCAATAGAGAACATCTAGTCATGGTATAGCTTTTGAACAAATAAAGCAAATACCAGCAGTTGAAGTTTTACCACAAATGAAGAACAGCAGACCTTTATGGAAAGACAAAAACAAGGGTTGCCATCTAGGAAAAGGATTCAAGATAATTACAGAAAAGGGAGGAAGCCCGCTAAGAATGCCAATTTCTGAGTTATAACATCAAAAACAACACATTTAGCTACCCTCCCAGAAAAACAAAATATCGATATATGTCAAAAACACTGTTATTTCTTAAATTATTCAAATCTCTGGCTTAGGTTTAACCTCCCATTTCAAAATCTAAACTATATTAACCTTCCGTAAGCAATATATTAACCTTCCGTAAGCAAACTAATATGGTCAACAGCTCAACATACTTGATTTTGCTGGCATTTTGAGTTTGCCCTTAAAATTGTTTTCTAAAGCATGGGTTTTTGTTCTGTGAAATGCAATCATCACAATCATACAAATGCAACTTAATCAAGACCTACATGCATAAAAAATTTTGGGATGGCACCAACCCTCACCTTCTTGTATTTATCCGCATTTATGCTAAGTATTAGTCATTTGATCCCTGAGAACTTTGACTATTTCAATGTTCTGATAAATGTTCTAATGTAAATAATGACTTCCAAAGAAAGGAAAAACTATGGAAAGGACCCATATTCTGAAAGTGGGTCCTTCAGTTGATATTCTTGCAACAGCTGACAAGGGGGCCATCTAAGAAAGTCATATATTGAATGCAAATGTTTAAGGGTCAACCTCATCCCCTACAATAGATATTTTATGCACAATGTTTGCAGGAATGGAATCTGCTCAAGTGAAACTAAGCTCCCGCAGCAATTTTGCAGCTAGGAGGGGAAGAAGTGAATGGCTGTGAACCAAATTGTATCCTATGTTTCGTAATAAATATATACGAGTTTTAAATGTTACCAAAAGAATTACAAGATAGCATACATAACAGAATATCCACCCATACATGCTTAGTAGATACTGAAATACAAGGGAAATAAATACACTTTATGCACCTACAAATATTGCAAGCTTGGGTTATTCGAAACAATTGCACCACATGTGGAATGCTTATAAATATTAAAGAAATACAGAAAAAATACACATTCTACCTTCCATTTGTAAAGATATCATTAGTGATTCGACATCAGATGGACACAAAGCTGGATCATCACACAGTTGGCGTAGCCGTAAAAGTATTTGAAGCACAGTGGTATAATTATTCAACACGGTGCCCGAATCAATATAATGTTGAACAACTTTTTTGCCTTTTGCTTCCAAGCTATCGTAAAGTTGCCGCTCTTCATCTGACAGTTCTACAATATGGATTTGTACGAGTTTAGATGGAAGTTCCACCAGGTTCTGTCCATTGATTTTCATGTCTTTGGTCCTTCTGAGAGCAATGGTCTCCATCAGGGCCTGCATTAAATATACCCAGAAGAGAGATCAAATTATAAGAAAAAATTTACTCCCAACTTGTACCAATTCTAGAGAACCAATACTCCCAAATATAGTCGAAGCTTTTAGGACTTGAATATACAGGAAATTATGCAGCATCTATTTAAGTACATGTCTTTTAAGTCTTTATAGATGGACTTTATAAAGGCAAAACAATTGGTAAAGCTGTAAAACTGGAAAACAATGGATCAAATAGCAACTTATCAATAAAGAATATCAAAATTGTCAGAACCTTCCTTTTTTCTCTAGATGATTTGGCCTGTTAATGCCACCCTCTTTTGACCCTCCAAGTTGTATTTTAGGCTAAGTAGCCGATATGTTTTGGATGATGCCAAAGGTATACAAAGAATCCAATACGTGGATATAGCAAATTTTATTCCCCTGCCACTCCCCCACCCCCCGGATACATCTTTGGATACGGCAGAAAAAAATATTTTAAAAATAAAAAATAAATAAATTCTAGCCCGATATATAGGAGATAACCACATAGTATGCATATAAAAAACAAAGTAACCACACAACACTATTGATAGTTTATATAATGCCAACCAAAAGCCAAATGAAAAGTCACAATTGCCATGATAAATATTAACTTCTATTATCACATCAAAATTAGGATATAATTTGTTTACGGGAGAATGCAGCAGGATCTGAATCTTCATGTGATCAATAAAACAAATTATGCATGTACAGCAGGAGCCACTGATCTTATTTTTGGGTTTTAAGCAGCACACAACTAAAAATCAGATTTGTAGGGGACTTAGATTTACTCTCACAATCATTCCTTGTTCAATTGAATATCTGCCTGTAAGTAATCAGATAAAGAGTACTTGGAAAAATTGTGATTGTTCCCTCTTGGTCAGATTTGTTCCCAAGATGGATAGGGTGATCATGTGAAGATTCAGGCCCTGCTGATTTTTTAGGGTTTCATAGTGTTTTTCCAGATTAAAAAGGTCATTTAATGTTTTAATTTTGAAAAAGAAATTCAAAAACTTGTTTTTTGCCTTGGATATGCCCAGAATACGACCTCGACAGTCCAGTAGCCAGACCATCCAGGACGTATCCGCGGCTGTATCTGTACATTATCCTGCCCTGTTTTCCGCCATAACAGTATCTTAGGTTTTAAAAGGCACATTAAAGTTGTCAAATTTTGTGGTATTATATTGGTTCCATGAGGTCCATTGGGCTATGTGCAACTTGTGATGCATGCCTTGCTTACTGATGTGTGTACCTTGCAAGTGTAATAAGAGTGTGTTGGGATTAGCAGCTTACTAAAGGTTGACCTATCCTTTTGTCATACATTGATAGGTGTATCTAACAACAATGTCTTCCATCAATTGGACCAATTCGTTCTCTTCTAATATATTCAATTATTCTTCATTTTTAGGTGTCTTTCGACACCACCAAATAATTGCATTGTCGTCCTTCTTTTTGTTTGGAGTATTTCACTATTGATCAACTATGGACCTGTGAGTATAATCTAATACAAATGAAGATCCAAGCATCCAAATTTATTGAAGTTGTATAAATCTCCAAACTTACCTAGATATGCTCCAAGATATCGCAATTGCTTATTGAGTTATTAATATTTTAATATCAAGAGGGTAAGTTATTAACTTCCCAGTATACTAAAATTACATTTGTTATTTGTACCCTTGGACATGTAGGCGGTTGTATTTATAAACATTAATTAAAATGGATTCTGCAAATAATCAATATGTAAAGTTTTGAATTTTTAAATCCTCTTTTCTAAATGGTATTTGCAATGCACATATATCTTCATTTTTCTTGGGACTCCAGAAGGCAATTGATCACCGTGTCAGCTTAAATGGCCCCCCTGTCGGCTGTTTCAAGGATGGGTTTTCAAGGAAAACCCACTACCAGTCTAGGGAAGTTTTATTATTTTCACTAGTTCATATAGGCACTGGTAAGACATTCCATAACATCCACATGAATATCACTTAAAATTAACAAGTAGCTTATAGTACATGCAATTTATTTGTTGCATTATCATCATTTTGCTGAAGGCAGTTAGGCGTTTTGTCTTTGAACAGGTTATACCCAACGGGTCTGGAAGTGTATTCTGCTGAAAGGCATCAGATACACAACAAAGAAACTAATATAAAGAATTAACTAATTACTATTGTAGCTAGAAATGAAGGAAGGCATCAAAGAATGTCCCACAATTTACACATCAGTGTAAAAAACAATAACTTGTCCATTCATGTAATTCGATTTGAGGCAAGAATAAGCAATAATTCCTCAAATTTATTTGATGTAGCAGTAATAGTATAATTGGCAGACCAAGATAACCTACGAACATAAAAATCAAACAGAGAGTAGAAAGCCTCTAACCAAAAAGATGGCAAACAGGGGTTAAGGATAGACAACTGACCTGCAAACGAAGGCGTCCACTGGAACGGCCTTGAGTTAGAGGACGTTGAACCAAGCTATTCCAATAAGATTTGATTGAAAATGGTTCAAAGTGCAAGAAAGACATTAGAGTAAACAGATCAAATGAAGTGTTCTGAATTGGAGTACCAGTAACTGCCCACCTCCTTTGTGCCTTCAATGCTATCGCCGCCTTGGCCTGCTTAGTACCCGCATTCTTAATAAAATGAGCTTCATCCAAGATAACTCTCAACCACTCCACCTCCTTCATGGGTGAACCCAGATAATCCAATTCTGAACCAAGAGTACTATAAGTTGTCAAAACAATATCAAACTTGCACAGCTCCTTAGCTTCCCTGGTGCGCTGATCACCATGGTACAGATAAACCTTCAGCCCTCCTGGCTTAGTGTGCTCTTCAAGCTGAGTGACCCAGTTGGAAATTACCGAAGGAGGGCAGACAACGAGGGTAGTCTTGGGTCCCCGCGGATTAGGTGGATCAAAGCCGCTTTCCTCCATATCCCTGCTAGACGATGCCAATTCACTACTTGCAAGAGCCTGTGGCTTCTTTCTAGAGCCATCTCTCTTTCTCTTGCGTTCCCTGGGTTTAGGACTTTCGGGATTAGGATTCACATCAGAGAGTGTGGGAATTTCAGGATTAGGGTTCTGTAAAGAGGGTTTGGGGTTTTCGAAATTAGGGTTTTGGGAGGAGAGTTTAGGGTTTATAGATTTTGGTTTATCAATATAAGAGTTTTCAAGATTTGAGTTGTCCGTATTAGGGTTTTGGGAGGATGGCTCAATGTCCACAACAGGAGGAAGCTCAGCACCAGGCCTATTCGTCGCAATTAACGAAAGCAAAGCCAAAGTCTTCCCCAAACCCATATCATCCGCCAAAATCCCTCCCCTAAGTGGACTAGGCCTCTCACTACTCTCAAAATTTGTCAAAACATTCTTATAAACTTTTTCTTTACTCTTACCAAGTTTAGCACAAACCTCCCAAAACGGGGGCAGCATCATCGAATTCTCCCTCTGCACCATCCAAGCCAGCGCTTCCTTCTGGTGCTGCAAAAGCCCCGCCACGACAATAGTCCCCGGTTCCATGAGCTGCCTCTTTTTACCCTCCCCGTGAACTGCCGCCCCAAAAATCTCATCTAAATTCTTCGCCCTTTTGGGCTCCTCCTGGATTTTCTCCTTCGCAGCAATCGACTGCGTAGTCATGAATTCCTGATCAGCCACTGTAATAACGTTAAGCCCGGCACCTGTAAGGATATCGAGGGCTACAGCCATAAGCTCCCTCTGACTAAAAATATAGATTTGGCATGGCATTTTGTAGCCCTTTTTGTACCCCCCCCCATTGGGTACAATGGCTTCAATGAGAATAAGCCCCTGGTCCACATGAGGAGCTAATGCAGCTGCAGCTGAGCGCTCAATGTGACCAACCTGCTGGCCGCGCATGTTGAGCACTTTGATGGCGTTGGGGTCGTAAGGGTTTTCTGGTTGGCGGATAAGACCCACCATTTCTCTGCCATTGACCGTGCCTGTGTAGTACTGGAGGCCTACAATGTTGGCTGTGATGAAGCCTACCATGTAATTGTTATCTGATGATTGGGAATTCAGCATGTTTTCTTCTTCGTCGTCGTCTTCGAATTCTTCGTAGTTGAAACTCGCCATGTCAATGTAGATTCCAAGCTTCAAAGAATCTTAGGCACTCAATCAAAA
This sequence comes from Taxus chinensis, assembly GCA_019776745.2. NCBI lineage: Eukaryota > Viridiplantae > Streptophyta > Pinopsida > Cupressales > Taxaceae > Taxus > Taxus chinensis. The sequence goes on from CM034152.1 coordinate 772,235,505, forward strand.
TGAGGGCTTTTCTGGTCTGCAGTGTAAAGTTCAAATATTTAAAATGGGAATGGGCCCAACGAATGTTATTAGATTTTTATTCTCCGTCACTGTCGTTTTGCGTTTTCGAGATTTTAATAATGCCCACAAGAATAATGAAGAGCTCTTACGAAGGTAGAGAGATAGATATAGATTTACTATTGGAAGTGCCCTTTATATTAATTTTTTAAAAAAAAAGTTACATAGTAAAGGGGTGATCAAATAACACACAGTCCCACACAATGTCACGATGGCACCAGAATCAGTAACATAGAACACCACAAAGGCTTACATTAAAATGCCCACAGGGTAACCAGAGAGCAAAAAAACAAGCACCACCATCAAGCACATTTCACCGCCGCACCAAGAGGAGGGGGATGATCATCCTGAGGAGGGATGAAGGCTCCACTATTAGGCTCAGCGGATGGAGGATCCACCTTCAACTATCATGATCAGGATACTGCATTTGAAGAGGCACTCATAATTCCCCAACTAGGGGGCGGAGATCCAACAAGAGTTTGCATGGAAGGCGGCAGAGATCCCCACCGTGGAGTGCTGGCAACACCTTTCCCTCGCGGGGGCGGGCTCCAACCTGGTCTAGAAGAGGACAGGGCAGAAGGGTGGCCCCGAGGGGAGGCAGAAACAGTGGCTGCACGAGCGGCTCCTCTGACGCAAACCAACAGGAGGCTGGTCATCGGGGAGGCGAAGGCCAAGGTGGCGGCAGCTGAGGATCCGGAGGAACCTGACTCATAGTGCATGGCGCACTCCCCCAGTGATCAAGAAGCTCCTGCAGATGAGAAAACTCCAAGGCAACCTTGACAGCTTGAGCTTGAATCTATATGCGAACAGTAGATAAAATAACCACCTTATCATTAGTGGAAAAGCATATAACAGAATGATCTTGCTTGAAAATTAAAGCATTGCGAGATTTCAAGATATGAAACAGAATACATGCATGAAACAAATCCAAAGATTAGCAATATAACTAGGCCAAGGGCTAAAGTCACCAAATAAAGCCAGACGCCACGAGAAGAAATCAGGGTGATAGGTTAGAACAGAGAATGGATCCATCTCCAGATAGATTGAGCATGAGGACAAGACCAAAAAAGGTGTATGAACGACTCATGGAGAAAAAGGACAATTAGGAATAGGAATGCCAATATGCCTAAGCCTTTCTCCCACAAGAAAACCTTGGTAAACAAGACACCATAGAAAATGGTTAACTTTAGGCTTGAGAAGAGGGTTCAAAACATGGGAAAGTGACGAAGCCAAGTGGTATGCGCAGAGTTCAACCCCCATCAGATCATTGAGCTTATCAATGGCTAGTGAGAGAGGACATAACAATTGATAAATGGTCTAAGTGTTGTAGTGGAGGAAAGCAATGTTCACAATTCCACCTCCAATCACGCCACCATGTTGTCGGAGGTTGGAGCCCCAACTTATGAAGCATAACATCCATTAGGAGCTTCTGAATTTTGCAGATAGAGGAAGTCTGAGTTGTTTAGATTGAAATTTAACTTTGAGCTCGGGCCAAGGAATCCAATCTTTGTGATGCACAAGATCATGAATGGTATGAATACCCTTGTGGTAAAGTTGAATGGCTTTAATGCCTGAGGTTTCAGCAAGCAAAAGAGTACCTTCAATGATAATAGGAGACCACCAGATGTTCTGTGAATTGAAAGAAAGGCCAAGTGAAAACCATCGCCAATCCACCTCATTAAAGGCTTCACCTACTCAAAGGCTTTCCAAATACTCTTGGCGACAAAGGTACCAGTAATTTTGACAGGAATAGAAGTGATAATAAGAGAATGCAACCCAATTCTACGCTCCAACACTTTTTGCCATAAGGGGCTCCAGATTCAATACAATGCCGCAGAAGAATTTTCCAGGTCTAGCTTATCGAAAAAGACACCGAGATAACCCATTTGGCTCATAAAGCCACACTCTGCCAATAAACATCAATGACTCCCATGCCACCTTGATCCTGAGGAAGACAACAAACATCCCAAGCAACTGAGGTGAAAACCAACTGAAACAAGAAATTTTACACCATAAAAAGTCTCAAAGTAGCTTGGCGAGCCGATTGAACGAATTGAGAAGGAAACCAACATGCAAAATAATAAACATGAGTAGCGACAAGGATTTTGGTGCAAACCTGGAATTTACCAGCCAGAGATAAGGGTTTGGAAGACCATTTGGTAACTTTCTACTCCACTCTGTTAAGAACATAATTCCATAAGGTGGCAGAGTCACTGTCAAAGGCAAAGGGAATGCCAAGAAATTTGAATTTCTCTCCACGAACCAATCCATTTCTAGGGGTAGGCCTTTAACCAATCCGGAGGAGGTAAACAACTCTGCCAATAGCCCAAAGTTTTAGCCATTTGAATATTAGAAGCTAGAAGCCAAGAAAAAGGTGTCAAGACATTCAAAGGTTGTAGCACATGTTCTTCTCTAATTCAGCAAGAGTAAGAAAGGAATCATCAACAAAATGCCCATTGATAAGTTGAGTCACATGATCTAGAAGAATAATCCCCCGAATATGTCCTTGCGTAGCTTGATGGGTGATTAGGTAACCCAGGGCATCAGCAACAAGCACAAACAGCATCGGTACGCAAGAGGGCACCCCTGTGTGATAGAGAGGAAAATACCAATGGCAGTAGACTGGTAGACCATTAATGGAGAGTGAGCAGAAACATTAGAAAAAAGCGTGCTAACATCCGTTTGAAAGAAATCTCCAAAACCCAGGGCTTTAAGCATAGCCAGAATGAAGGGCCATTCAATGTGATCGTAAGCTTTCTCAAAATCAATCTTAAGGAAAAGAGGCTTATCATGACAGAAACTCGTGCCCATTCCATGCCTTCCCAGACAACAATAACATTATCTATGGATGTAATCGACCTTTGACAAAACCAATATGCTCAGGCCGAACGATCTTAGGAAGGATATCTGTAATATGGAGAGCCAACGCCTTAGCAAGAATTTTATAAGAAACATTCAACAGGGTAATCGGCCACCAATTATTATCTGTTAAGGATTTCCTGCTTTCGGAATGAATTTGATGTTGCCTTGATTGATGAAACTCCTAAGAGAGTGAGTTTGAAGAGCTTCATTATAAACCAAAAGCAAATCAAGTCCAACAAAGGACCAGGTTGCTTTGTAAAACTCGTTAGGGAAGTCATCCATACCCGGAGACTTGTCATCTACAAGACAGAGAAAATTTGCATGAAGCTTCTCCAAAGTGAGAGGGGCATGGCAGCGAACACGATCTCTGGGTGTAAGTTATTAGGCACAACATCAATACATTTTTGTAAAGCAGTAACACACTCAATTGAATCCTCCTGAGCTTGAAACACCAGACAATAGTGCTTGACAAAAGCATCTATGATCTCTGGGAGCTTTGTAAGTCGTTGGTGAGAATCATAAATAGATTTGATCTGTTGTCGAGCATGCTTGACCCAGAGGGATTTGAAAAATATTTTGGAGGCTTTATCTCCCACCCTAAGCCAACGAATTCTCGAATGCAGATCTATGCACCATGAGTTGAATGGGATTCAATGAGTTTAAGCTTGTGTCGAATATCAGCAGCCTGGGTCTGAAGGTGAGAGTCAAAAGGATTGGCCTCAAGAAGTAGGGAGACTCTTCTGAATTCTTTGTGTAGAGTCGAGTCGGCTCGTCTTTGAGCCTGGGTAACCTGTTTACCGAACTAGTGGAGGAACTTGGTGGTGCGATGAATAGCTTCCTCCCACCATGAAATCCAGCTGGCAGCAAAAGGCAGATGTGGCACCATATTCTAGATCTTGGCAATGAGCGGGATCACTCCAGGATGACTCAACATAGAAACATTAAGAAAAAATTGAGTTGTGGGCACCTTGGGAAGGCCCCCTACCAAACAACCTTAAATGTGATCGGATGATGATCTGATAAAAGCACCTCTGACCAAAACTTGATAACGGAGGATCCTTGTGTGTCGAAATCAAAACAAGGCTATTGTGAAAGAAGTGTACAGTCAAGGCATTTTAATACCTGAGATCATATCCTTCTCTGAAGATTGGTTTAAGTGAACCATTCTTGATCTTTAAATTCATGCCGCTCATCTTAGCAACGGATCAGAAAAGGCCCCATTGGATTTTAAAGTAATATCAGGCCACACGTTCAGCCAAGATACTAGCACATAGGAGGGGCACCACATTTATCATCCTGGGTGCTCCACCATATTAAATTTGCCACACACCAACCAATAAGCAATGGGTAAATTGTTACCTAACCATTTTCATGATAATGTTCTTTCGAGACATTCATTAAGGGCATAAATATTTAGAATACCAAAAGAAAGATCATTAATACTCATAATCACCCACACAACCCTATTACTAGGGTCTTGGTCTCGAGGCAAATAATTAAAGCCAAAAATTTTAGCACTATGGAAATGCTAGCACCACCTCAATCATCAATATGTTGAGTATGGAAATGCATAAAATCAGGGGCAATACACGTTAGAGTATTTTAAAGCAAAAAACCAGAAATCTTGATTTCCTGTAAACAAATCACATCTAAACTACTAATTAACTGGTAAGCCAAACGAACAAAGAATTTTTGGGAGGGCTCTGTCAGACCCCGAACATTCCATGACATAAATTCATGAAAAATCAGACATATCAAATTCGTCCCATCTACCAGGAATTCTATCCTCAAAGCCGAGAATGACGAAATTATTGTTGGGTGTGGAGCTTAATTACTTCATAGAAAGATTGTTTTTACAATGTTGTTTAAACTACACAGTGACTAACATTAGTCTGGGTTGGCCGACATCAGTCAGGCAATAACAATTGGCATCGGTCAAGGGTCATAGGGAGGAACCGGCGTCGGTCGACCTGTGCGACAGTGTTTTATTTTTTGGTCGAGAATTATAATAAAACTTTTGCTTTAAAGTTGATTTCTTGATTGTAAAAGCATAGTTAGTTTCCTAGAATAGTTATAAATGCATGTAAGCATTGTATGAGGGTATACAAGCAAGTAAGATGTAATTCTTTCCATAAGAGTTTCCTTGGTGAGCAAGAAAGAGTAGTTGAGTGAGGGAAAAGCATTGAACATCATGTGAGGTGTTGGAAGATGGAAGATCTTCATTGTATTTCCTTTATAAAGCACTGAATAATAATATTGGTCATTTCTTGGTGGACGTAGCCCACACTCAGTGAACCATGTTAAATATGGTGTTATCTTTCTCTTATTTATTTTATCTTCTAGTTTATTTCTGCATTCTTTGCTTGTATGCTTTATCTTATTTTAGATATGTGCAACATTGTTATATGGTTAACCCCAACAACCGGTATAAGAGCTTTGCTTGAGGGTTTTGTGTGTTGACAAGATTTACTCACAAAGGGTTTTCTGATTGAGTGGGAGCACAACAATGGAAAAAGATAGCAAATATAGAGTGGAGAAATTTGACGGTCGTAATTATCAACTATGGAAGATGCATGTGGAGGATTATATTTATCAGAAGGATCTATACTTACCATTGGATGAGCATGCACAGTCAAACACGATGACTGATGAATAATGGAATGTTCTTGATAAAAAGGCTCTGGGATCTATAAGACTGAGTCTGGCAGCATTGGTGGCTTCAAATTTTACAGATGTAAAAACCACGGTAGAGTTGATTAAATCTTTAGCAAATTTGTATGAAATTCCTAGTGCTTTGAATAAGGTTTATTTGATGAAGAAATTGTTTAATTCTAAGATGTAAGAAGGTGGATTTGTATCAAACCATTTGAATGATTTCCAGTCTATTGTAAATCAATTAAAATCAGTAGAAATTTTGTTTGATGATGAAGTGAAAGCATTTTTATTGTTATCCTTTTTTCCAGATAGTTGGGATAACTTGGTAATGATTGTTAGTAATACACCGTCTACTTCTAAAGGTTTGAAATTTGATGATGTGGTTAGTGTAATCCTTAATGAGGAAATATGCATGAAAAGTTTAGGAGAAACATCATCTGGAAACACTTTAAATGTAGAAAGCAGGGGAAGATCTAAGGAGAGATCACCAAAGAGCAAGAAGAATGGGAGATCAAAGTCAAGGAATGGTAGATCTAGATCCAAATTCAAAGATTTACTTTGTTGGAATTGTGGAAAGAAAGGACACATAATGAAGGAGTGTTGGTCCAAGGAAAACAAAGAGAATCTACTAGACAAAGGTAAAGAAAAAGATAAAGAGGCAAACCTTGCAAGTGAAAAGGTAAAGCAAGATGCCCTTATTCTCTCCTTGGATAATAAATTAGAATCTTAGATTTTAGATTCTGGAGCTTCTTTTCATACTACCATTAATAAGGGTTATTTTAGAAATTATGTTCGGGGTGATTTTGGACATGTTTATTTAGGAGATGATGAGCCATGCAATATTACTAATAAGGGTGATGTTCATCTAAAGTTGCAGAATGGAAATCCATGGGTATTGAAAGATGTGAGGCTTGTGCCAAGCCTCAAGAGAAATCTAATATCTGTAGAGAAACTAGGTGAATCTGGATGCATGGTTACATTTACAGTCGATTCTTGGAAAGTTACCAAGGGAGCCCTTATTGTGGCAAGAGGCAAGAAGGTAGGAACTTCATATCTATCTACCTATGTTTCTAATTCCTTTTCTATGTTATCTACTACATATTTAGATGCAACCATGTGGCATAATCGGTTAGGTCATATGAGTGAAAAAGGAAGGAATATATTAAAGGCTAAGGGTAAGTTATCAAATTTTAAATAGTTAGATCTTGAATTCTGTGAGCATTGCATATTTGGAAAGTATAAGAGAGTGAGATTTCTCAAGGTTGGGTCAACAAAGAAGGAGAAAATATTGGAGCTTGTACACTCAGATGTGTGGGGACCAGCCCAAGTAGATTTTAGTGGAGGATCTCAATATTATGTGACTTTCATTGATGATGCCACAAGAAAGGTATGGATTTATTATATTAAGCGTAAATCTGATATTTTTCAAACCTTTAAAAGGTGGAAAGCCCTTGTGAAAAATGAAACAAACTTAAAGTTAAAGTTCCTTAGATATGAAAATGGTGGTGAGTACTGCAACAAGGTGTTCATTGATTATTGTTCAGTGAATGGAATACATAGAGAAAAGACTATTCTTAGAACACCGCGAGAGAATGACGTTGCTAAAAGAATGAACATGACAATCATGGAACATGCTAGAAGTATGAGGATACATGTCGGTTTGCCTTTGAAATTTTGGGTAGAAGCAGTGGATATAATAGTGTACTTGATCAATCGTGGTGTAATGCCCGTTTAAACAACCACTTGAGACCCAAGAAACAACCTAGGGTTAGCTAGAAAAATTAGGAGATAATTTTTTTTTGAAGTGTCTATAATCAGGTTGCAAGACATCATTTTACACTGAATAGGTTCTGGAACAATACCAAACTACTACAACCTATTCTTTTTCTTCATTAACAATTTCAAGTTCACAAGGTTCAATTTTTAGGGTAATATGTTTTAGTTAGGTTTAAGGGGGTAATTTACCCCAATGCTTACTCTCTAACAAGGATCAGAGATTCAACTAGAGTTTTATCCTATTTAACACTTCAAAAATTTCCCTAAACCATTACTAATGGATAGGAAATTTCCTCACCTTTCCAATGATATAAAGAAGTCCTCCTAAATCCTTGTGGAACTCAATTTATGAGTGGGCGGAGTTCTTAGGGAAAAATTTTCCCTTAGGGGAACACGTGTCTAGAAGAGGAGAAGACGCACATTGAATGGGTTGGTGGGTCAGTAGGGCAACTTAGGGAGTTTTTCCCATTTATGCAACTCAAAGTCTCAAAACATCCCATGCCACTACAGGTCCTCTAAGGACAAGTGGCGACCGTGGAGTCGACGTTGGAGAAAACCAGGGAAGGGACATGGGGTGGTGGAAGAAATTAGCACCTTGCACCCGAGGGGGGAGAGAAAAAGGAAAAGAAAGGACACATGGGTCCGCACGCGCCAACGGAAAGGGAGAATTCCAAGGGAGAAGGTGGAGTTGCGGACCGAGAGAAAGATTTTAGAATTTTTTCCAAAGGTCGAAAATCAAAATAACAAAGGGTACTGCCCTCCCTACTGCCACCCACCACCCCCAAGGTACCACGTGGCACCTCCTCATTGGTTGTGGACCACAGGTGGCCAAAATAGGAAATTTTCCCCCCAAAATTTTCAAAAAGGTTAAGTTCATAAAAGGAACCACACCCACAACCGTAGCCCCCATAGAGGAATATAATGGTGCACTCTAATTGGCTACGGGCCTAGCAGAGGAAAAGGTGAAAAATTTCCAATTTTTTATCAAAAGGGTTAAGAATTAAAAACAAACCGTGTTTCTACCTCAGCCCCCCTAGAGGACACGTGGCGCCCCTTTGATTGGCTGTGGGCTGGTAGAGGAAAAAGGAAATTTTTTCCCAAGGCAAATTTTTTAAAACGGATAAGTTTAAATTTGGTCTGCCCCTTCGAGGTGCCACGTGGAAAATCCTGATTGGTTGTGGAATTGCGGGGGCCGCATAATTTTTAGGGAAATTTTTCCAAAGTTTAAAATTTAAATTTTTAACAGTTAGATTAAATTTTATTACCTTTTGAATGCCAAATTGAAGTAAAACTTCAAATGGCCATAACTTGAGCTAAAAAGCTCGGTTTTGGGAAAACGAGGACTTTTCGAAAAGTTCTCGATACCCTCTTTACACAGGATTCATAAATTTTGAAATTTGATGAAGTTTAAGTGGTAAATTTTGAGAAACTAATCTGCAGGGTTTTTAATTAGTGAACTGGCAATTTTCAACTTCTCAATTTGGTTAAATTAGATCTCGTCCTTCACTCAACATGTCAAGAAGACATGGAGGATTGGTCTAGAAAGGTTTTAATGTGTTTTCAGAGAGTTGATTTATCTAATTGATTTCAAATATTATTTCTCTGACAATAGACAGAAAAATGACTGTGCAAGTTTCAAGTTGGATTCTATAAAGTTTTGAAGGTTCATTCTTAAATGTTAGGGCCAATTTGAGTTCTTTAATGTCTTAGCATGTTAACTTATAACATTTTTAGGTTGATTACTAAGTGCAGGTTTGAACTGTACGTTTTTATGAAAATGAATTGCCATAATGAAATTTATAATAGTGAACTATTTCCCTTTAAATCGGTATATCAATTTTATCATTCAAAAGTGTATATAGTTCCTAACTAGTCCAATACATTTTCTTGACTAATTCAACCATTCAATTCTAAGTTAAATTGCAGTCTTGATTTTGATTTTAATTGTAATATACTTCCAAGGATGCAAACAACATACTTCCTTCCTACGTATTTCTTGCTTTTACAAATATACAAAGCTTCAAATCATCATTAGGTATTCCACTTCAATCACAACCATGGGAATAAAATGAGTTTGCAATTCCTTTATTGAATTTGAAACAAAGAACATCTTTACAACTTAACTCCTTCTTTTAACTTTAAAATACAATATATATATATATATATATATATATATATATATATATATATATATATATATATATATATATATATATGCTTCACATTCCTTTTTAAACCAGGGAAGGGAATACAACTCTTTACGTTTCACATTACACTTTCAATATTTCCTTATCAATACAAATGGTTTCACATTACAAATATTATAAAACTCATCCACTTCAAGTGGGGATGGATTACAAAAGAACTTGCTTAAAGGGAGGGACTGTGAAACTGTATATTCTTCTTGCTTCAAAACAACAACATGCTAGTTTCTTCATCTTTTCATTTGATCACAACAAGGAAGGGGGAAAGGCAATGCTTTCCACACCAACCAAGACATCCAATGAGAAGGGAGAATCCATCCTTCCTCATTGACCCCCGAGCCCCAACCATATTGAAATAAGAGATGATAATCAACACATGATAACAATGGCTTCCACAACAAACATACAATGTTCCTTCACATGCATAAAATAATAAGAAACATAGCCCAAGCAAAAATAGCAGTTAACAAATGCATTTGGAACCATTCACACAAAACTTAGGCTTGATCAAGCAAGCCAACAAAAGCAAGGAACTATGGGGAAACTACTTATGCCTCCCTATTTGGAATTGGGCATCCACCTAAAATCATACCGCCAATATAACATATCAAATCCCATAAACCTTATGTCTCCCAACCCCTCCTTATGCCCCCCCCAAAGTTTCTCCCTTATGCCCCCCCAAGAGTAAGAAATGTAAGCTATTTCTTTTCCAAGGTGGATCCCAATCCAAACTCCCTCCACAATAAAACTGATGCCCTTGGCATTCCCTTATGCCCCCCCATTGGAAATACCCATAGCCTTCTCCTACACCATGTCCTAATCAATCTACCCAACCAGCCAAGAACACATAACACATTCACCATTTCATACATGCATGCAAGAGAAAGGAAAACATTCTAAAAAGGCTCAAGTTCCTACCTCTCCATACTGGATTTTGTTCTAAGCTCACAAGATTCCCAAAAGTCAAATACAATCCAAAATAAACAATGTCCAAGCATGCAAAAAGGCTCCAACTCCTTCCATAACAAGCTCCCAAAATAACAAGCAAAAAATGCGCCCCAAGAGGAATAGACAAAGTTTCAACAACCACAAACAAGCAAGGGATTTTGAATTTAAAGGAGAGGGAAGATAAGAGGATGATGTGGATCCATGTGGGATGCCACATCATTCTTCCTCAACCCCAAGAGGAAATTCAACATCATGCACCTAAACACAATAAATTAAAATGACAAATTCACTTACACACTCCAAAATAACCCATACTCCAAAGGGACTGAATTAAAAACATGTAAGAGAAGTGCAATTAAAACTTACAATTAGTCATTTCAAATGCAATAAAAAGGCCTAAATTTAACCTCCAAACCATAGGTATGGTTGGTGAATCATTTTAAGAGGTGTGGGTCAAGCTTAACTTGTCCCACAAGCCTCCAAATTTAGCCTCCAAGGACAAATTCGAATTCTTAAGAGGATGAAGTGTCTTTCACTCCAAAATCTATCTTACATTCTCTTACATATCTCTTACACCTTACACATTTCTTACAACATTACATTTAAGATCAACAACTCCATTAATTACATTCTTATGACATATTGATTTATTTATTTTTACACATGATTATCCACAACATTAACACAACATACAATGCTAAAAAAAAAGGTAACACCTCACAAAATAAACACATGCAACATTAATAAAGAAACCGCATTAATAAATGCACAACCCATGGTCACATATAATGGAAATCCCCCCCATGGAAATTCCTAGCAACAAAAAACACACACACACACACACACAACAAGTTGCCATGGTGACCTTATTGAATTCACACCAGAATTTCCATATGCGATTAGTCTCTAATCCCCTGACATTATTGTCATATTTTAACCTGCAAAAACACAAATGCCTCCTTCAGCCTCATGGCCATATTAGACCATCCAAAATGATATAAACAACATCTCAAGAGCATCTTAAACATGCGAATCACAATAACATCAAGAAATCAACACTATCATTTTCAATTAATCAATCAACTATATCATCATCAATAATCTACCATACTAGGTCTACTCAAACATATCCAATGTCACATGTCCAAATCAACATCTATAATATGTCCGTGTCAAATAGTATATCATCATCATCCATTTATAGAAATGTCTCTAATAACCATCATGCATAATAACTGAATCTACATCAATAATAATCCATGATCTAACATCTAACCATCATACTAAAACAAAACATAATAGTGTCCATAATATGATCAACAGTATCAAGATCAGTATCTAAAAGTGTCAAAGGGAAGTGGGCATTACATGTGGTCCTTCAACAACACTGCATGGTGGAATACCAGAAGAAGCTTGGTCCTGGAAAAGAGGTAGATCTTTCTTTTCTTAGAGTTTTTGGCTCAAAATATTTTGTGCATGTTGATAGGGAAAATAGGAAGAAGTTGTATGCTAAATCAAAGAGATGTAACTTTCATTGGTTATGGGTCTGGTGATTTCAGATATCGTTTTTGGGATTTAGAATATTTTAAGATTATTAGGAGTTGTGACGTTGATTGGAATGATAAGAAAATCTACAGGGATCGGGTTTTGGTGCCTAAACATGAACAAGTTGATGAGATTTTGAAGGAAAATAAACTTTTGGATCTAAAACATACACTGACCTTGGTTCTATTAAAGCCAGTGTCGGTCAGGGTAACTGGTATCGGTAGACAAGATCAAGTTTAGGACAGACACCTACATGAATCGATGTTGGCACTTCTGGAACCGGTGGAGGTGAGACAACCACATTCGGTAGGTAGATAGAGAAACCATGATCAATTACATAACTACTGTCGGTAGCGGAGACCGGCTTCAGTAACTGTTAGAGATTGATAGGAATGTGCAACAGACACAGATTAAACCTATGACACCCCAGATCTTAGTTAGAAGGTCACAAAGGGTAAGTAGACCTCTAGAGAGATTTTCACCTTCCTTCTCTTATTATTATTGACTGATAGTGGTGAACCAAAAATATTGAAGAAGAATTAATGCAGGTATATATACCCACAGCAGTGGGAGCATGGCATGGATGAGGAGATGGATTATAAAACTCCTTGGAACAAAATCAAACATGGGATTTGGTCAAGTTGCCAGCAACAGGTAAGAGAAAGCACTGTAGAATAAAAATGGGTTTTAAAGATCAAGGAAGAAGAGGGTGGACTGAAAAGGTACAAGCGAGGCTTGTGGTAAAGGGATTTGCACAGAAAAGGTATTGACTTTGATGAGATTTTTTCTCCTGTAGTTAAGATGAATTCTATTTGTATTGTTCTAAGTTTGGTTGCAACAAAATTTGCATTTAGAACAACTTGATGTTAAGATGAATTCTTCATGGTGATTTGGAGAAGAGATTTTATATGCAACAACCTCTTGGTTATGAAGTCAAGGGTAAGGAGAAAACTTGTGTGCAAATTGAAAAAGAACTATATGGGCTCAAGAAGCTCCAAGGCAATGGTATTTGAGATTTGACAGTTTTATGCATGAGCATGGTTATATGAGATGTGAATCTGACCATTGTGTTTATTTTAAGAAGTTTGAAAATGGGAGCTATGTTATTTTTGTTACTGTATGTGGATGATATGTTGATTATAGGATCTAGTATGCAGGACATTAGCGAGTTTAAAGAAAAACTATCTCACACATTTGCAATGAAGGATTTGGGAACTACAAAGAAAATCCTTGACATGCAAATTCACTGAGACAGGAAAAACAAGAAGTTGTATTTGTCTTAGGAGACTTGTATCAATAAGGTGTTGGAAAGGTTTAACATGCAAAGTTCAAAACTTGTTAGTACACCTATGGCTAGACACTTCAAATTGAGCAAAGATCAGTGTCCTACATCACAAAATGAGGTTGAGTACATGGCACATGTTCCCTATGATTTAGCAGTAAGAAGTCTTATGTATGCCATGGTTTGTATCAGACCAGACATTGCATAGGCAGTGGGAGTTGTGAGTAGGTTTATGACTAATCCAGGTAAAGAACATTAGAAAGCAATCAAATGGATTCTTAGGTATTTGAGAGGGACATCCAACATGGAGTTATGCTATGGAGGGTCAAATAATTCTGTACACGGCTATGTTGATTCAGATATCAGTAGAGATTTGGATGGCAGGAGAAACATCACTGGATATGTTTTCACAGTAGGTGGAATGAAAGTTAACTAGATTTCAAGATTGTAGAAGGTTGTGGATTTGTCTACTATAGAGGCAGAGTATGTTGGAGCTATGGAAGCTAGCAAGGAGATGATATGGATGAGCACGTTCATGGAAGAGTTTGGTAAGGATCAAGAAGATTGCAACTTATATAGTGATAGTCAGAGCGTGATCCATCTAGCAAAGAACTCCGCGTTTCATTCAAGAATGAAACACATTCAATTAAGATATCACTTCATACAATAGGTATTGGAAGAGGGGTAGCTAAAGTTGAATAAGATCCATACAGATGAGAACCCTGCAGATATGCTGACGAAGTCGTTGGCAAAAGAGAAGTTAGAGCTTCACTTCACTTCTATTGGTCTTCGAGTTTAAGACTTGAAGAGGAATAAACGGGCCAAGGAAAAGGATCCAAGGATGGTGATGTACAATACAGTGTAACAATTGATTTCGAAGTGGGATATTTTTGGGTGTGGAGATTAATTGCTTCACAGAAATCTTATTTTACAATGTTGCTGAACTACATGGTGACCAATATCGGTCAGGGCTGATTGGCATCGGTCAAGCAATAACCAACATCAGTTAAGGGTCGCAGGAAGGAATTGACATCAGTCGAGCTGTGTGACTGTGTTTTATTTTTTGGCCGAGAATTAGAATAGAGCTTTGTCTTTAAATTTGATTTCTTGATTTTAAAAGCATAATTAGTTTCTCAGAATAGTTATAAATGCATGCAAGCATTGTATGAGGGTATGTAAGCAAGTAAGAAGTAATTATTTGCATAAGATTTTCCTTGGTGAGCAAGAAAGAGTAGTTGAGTGAGGCAAAATCATTGAACATCATGTGAGGTGTTGGAAGATGTAATATCTTCATTGTATTTCCTCTGTAAAGCACTAAATAATAATATTGGTCATTTCTTGGTGACGAAACCCATACTGGGTGAACCATGTTAAATCTAGTGTTATCTTTCTTTTGTTTATTTTATCTTCTGGTTTATTTTTACATTCATTACTTGTATGCTTTATCTAATTTTATATATGTGTAGCATTGTTATATTGGTTAACACCAACAGTTGTTGGCAAGAAGAAATTGGTTTGAATTGGTATGCTCAACATGAATGGAACGATGTTTAGCCCGATTTACTCCCTGCGCGTCATGTGAAAGCTCTTGAGGTGGACTGTGTGAACGTCATAGAGGAAGAGAGGTTGAAGCAACATTCTCAGGGTTCTCTGAATTAGTCTGGACAACTTGACTTTGTGAGGTCTTGGAAGGAATGGAAATCAAAGGACTAGGTTTCACCACTTTAGGCTCATCCCTAGATAGTGGAGGGGAAGAATATGGGGACAAAACTTCAACATAAGGTTTTGCCCCCAATTTATTCTTAGAACCAAGCACAGTCCAACCATCAGCCAGAGGGTCAACTTTAGAATTTGACACTGCGGGTTGAGTAGGTGCAGGATTTGAACAGACCTAAAGAGGATAGTCTTGAATGCGATGGTCCAGGGCCTGACAACGAAAGAACATGTTGGGGAGGTTAAAATAAACCACCTTTTGAGAGATTCACTAGGACCCAATTTGAATATTCATATGGACCTATAGGTCTTTCGCCAGGTCCACTTCGACACACACTCACTTGTTAGGATGAGTAAAGAAAAAATGCTTTATTCATGGCAAATCACCCTTCCAATGAGCTTAACAATATATGGTAAAAAGGACCAGAGGTGAATGGGAAGGCTAGGGAGCTCAATCCAAATGGGTATTTTGAGCAAGACTTGGCTATTCGGACTGAAGTCCTGGGTCCATGGGGATAACAGAAACATGGTATTACCTAAATACCAGCATGTAACCTTAAGTAGAAGGGCTTGAAGCTGAGAAGACTCATGAAAAGTAAACAAATAAAAACCCTTAGTGAGGATATGGACCCCAGAAATGAGGATATTGTTAGACTCCTAATGGTTTTTCATCCAGTTCTACAAATAGGTTTCAGACAGGATACAACCATAGAAATAGGAAATACGACAATGGTTTTGATACCACTTGACAATAGGATCTAAGAATTCATAAGAAATTATAACATCTGGAGAGGGTTTATAGTCCATACATCATCGTAAAATTTCGGCACAAACTTCCTCGTGCGCTTGGGGAGCCATTTTCACCAGCTGTAACAATCATTACAATGGAAGGAGATTTGGCCATTTATAGGTGTGACACCACGTTAACGGCGGGAAAAAAAATTGGAAGACACTATGATAGGACCAAGGGGGAACCACGAGATAGGCTAAGGACGCATAGTTTCTGTAACGAAGCAAGACAAGAAAAAACATAGATAGATATAGATTTTAATAATGTGTGCAAGAACAAAATAGTTAATGGGACTTATAATCATGAAACCACACACTTACTGCTTACATCAGACCTCTAAGAAGGTCATTATTGTTATCCAAATAAGTTCCCCTCGCTAATTTATATCATATGAAAAAGTCTAGCGGTTGCTAGCCTTCAAAACAGAGGTAGGAAAAAGTCTAGTGGTCATTAGCTTCCGAAACAGAGGTAGGAAAAAAGCCTAGCGGTCATTAGCCTCTAGAACAGAGGTAGAAAAAGCCTAATGGTCACTAACCTCTAGAACAAAGGTAGGGAAAAATTCAAGTGGTTGAAATCCTAGCACTCACTAGCCTCCATAATAGAGGTAGAAAAAAATCCTAGTGGTTGATAGCCTCCAAAATAGTAAAAAAGTAGGGAAACAATCCGGGCCTAACAGTCACTAGCCCTACAAAATTGAAAAGTTGTTCGATATAAGGAAGAGAAGTCATGCACAAGTAATGAAAAAGGTGAAATTAAAATACTAAAATGAGCAAGAATAGAAGTGATAGCCACGCACTTCATCAAACGAGTGAGAAAAGCACGAAGGTCCACATGACAGGAAAATAAGAAAGATTTTGTGTGCCCCAGCGATAAATCACGGTTTATTTAGAAATGCTTTCGAGAAGAAGCAAGATGTTATTTTTAACACGGATCCACAAATTGCTCATGATGATGCATGACAAAGTTAAGAAAAAATCAAAGCATGCAAGAGTGAAAGAAGAACCTTTTCTTCTATTTTTGGAAGTACAGTCCTATTTTTAATACAAAACTGATTTAAATCAAACTGAGAAAGCTATTTTTAAAGCAAGAACAAGGAACACATGCTTTTTTCCTATTTTTAGAAGTTATGCTTGCATATCTGAGCTCTCCTTCTTCCCCTCTCTTAGATTTTCTATAAAATCTTCAGAATGCATTATAAAAAATTATATTCACTTCTTCATTCATATTTCTAGAGCAATTCAACTTTTCTGAGTGAGAAAGAAAGGGTCATGAGTGACTTTTTGTGCTTATTTCACCTCTTGGAATAAAAAAATTATTTTTGCCTTCCTATAATTTGTATCTAGTGCATACTCTGTTTTGGACTGATTTTATATTGTGATACATGATTATCCTTATTTTATCAATTTAATCTTTCATGCCTTTATGCAGTCTTATGTCAATTTGTTGGTCATATATTATGTTTAACATGTTGTTTGTAGGATTTTGATGTGGAGGCATGTGTTTCTCCTTGTCTTGTGACAATTCATTCCAAACCCTTATATGAATAACATTATATTTGATTCAATTAATTATAGTTAGTGTATGGTGTGTGTGGCTCATGTGCTTCATCTGTGTGACCCAAATAAGTTTGAGATCATCAAAATGTTCTGGTGTATCACCATCTTTTCAGTTTTTCTCCTTTTCTTCCTTCTCCCTTTTCCTTGTCTGGTGTATATATGTGTCTATGGGTCCAAACCCTTATGTTCTTCATATGGCTCATGGTTCAGATCTGATTCCTTCATTTTGTTATAATGCTTACATTCTTTTCATGGTGCATCTATTCTTGGATCTTGTGTCTTTACTCTGTGCTAGAATGAATGCATGTATTTCTATGTTTGCACGTATTCCTCCATTAATGGCAAACATTCATATAAGGCTCACATAAAAGAGGGGCTCGATGCCTTTGCATGCCTCGAGTGAGTCCCTAACTAATGTTGGGTGATAGGATGACACATTTTTTTTAAAGGGAGTAGGGAAAGGTGATTACATTTTGGTTCCATTGTCGGGACCCTCTTTTGAAGCTGCTGTAAGAATGGTGTGTGATGACATAACACTTGACCTTGGACAACATCAAGACTTGGATTAAGAACAAGGAGGATGAGTTTACACAGTGATTCCACAATGGACCTGAGTTTGATGCACGTAAATTGGTAGAGGAGCATCTGTATCATGAGCTTTATGAGTGTTCTTTTGTTTCTTTCTAGTAGAACTATATGAATGGTTGTCAACGTATGCATGAAGGAATATTTGGTATTATCAACCTCATGTTTGAACCCAAGAAGAAAATCAACGACTTCACGATGATAATCTAGCCTAGACTCTTGGTATTGATCATCGGTGGAGTGGTGTGTTGATTAGCTATACGTTGGAGTACGTAGTTTCTACGTACTCTTACCCAGAGGTTGCTGAGTTCAAGTTCTTGTGAGAAAAAAGAGGATATTTCTTACACATTATACTGTTAGCCATCAAGATCTTGATCATCACTATGAGTTTGGAAGCATTTCCTATGGCTAGCTAAATTCCCACTAAGTGTGGGGCATGGAAACTGGTGTGGCGAGAGATAGTGGATCCTACGACAGAAGTAGAGAGAGAGGAGAGATGGCTCAAGTATAATGAAGCGTGAGAGAGGGAATTGGCAAGACAACGTGAAGTTGCAAGATCGATGGAAATATGGAGGTAGACATTGTAGGAAGGATTTGAGGTTCATGTGAAAGACATGAAACTTGAGCATTCTATGCTACCCCATCTTGGCAAGCGCGGGAGAAGAACCCCCTCGAATTTTGATGGGAGCTCATAGTATGAAGAAAGGAGAAGAATTGTAGGTGCACATATAAACCCACCATGTGACCAAACCCTTGTGCTTAGTTTCCTAATTTCTGAGACAAGTAATTCTAATTCAGTTTGTATTAGTAAGAAAACAACATCAGGTAGATACCATTTTGCATTACATCCATCTATAGCCATACAAAAATTTTGAGTGTTTGGTGAAATCCTATCAAACATGTCATTTGGACAAGGTATGGGTACATAGAGTTTGGGTATCACATCTGGTAGTGGTTCAAAGTCACAAATTGTTGACATGCAGTACAACACAATGGTGGGGACGTAGATTGGAACTGCTTCGAGCCCTTTACTTGCTACAGGAGGAGGATCTGGTGGATCCATAGGAATAGTAGCTAGTGGATCTAGTGACACTAGTGGTGGAGGAAACACAAGAGAGAACCAAGGTCTTGGATCTGGTGGACCAGGACCTCAATCACCTCAGTAGGTGTTTTATGAGATGTCTTTGCATTTACCTTATTAAAAATTTGTTGAGGATGTTACAGAGCATGTACACAAGTGCGAGTTGCTATGGTGCATTAATGGTATCACTACCCCAGAGTAGAAGGCAAGTCAGTTTGTAACCACGTTGCAAGGGTACGCACATAGCTGGTACCAAAAGTATGACCCACATCAAATGATGGTGGATTATACCACGTTGCGTGATGCCTTTTTGGTAGAATTCCACATTCCTAAATCTGAGCAAAAGAGCATCAAAGTGCTCAAGGAGATTCAATAAGGTATGTGAGAGAGTGTGCGGGAGTATGATGCACACTTTAAAACTCTTTTTTCAAAACTATCTTATGATATCCATCCCTCTCAGCATGCCCAGTGGTTCGTTAGAGGATTGATAACACCTTTTAGACAAGCACTTTCACATAAGAATTTCACGGATCTGTGTGAGGCCTTAGAGGCTGATCTGTGTGTTGAAGGTTTCAGAAGAATTGATACTAGGGCAAGTACCTTTCTAGAGGCACATATTGTTGTCATGGCAAAGCAACTTGAGAAATTATCTACGAATTCAGCTCATGAAAATCGCAGTGGACTTTGGTGTACAGAATGTGAGATAGAAGGACATACCAAGGATAGTTTTCCCTCGAAAGTTGATGTGTGCTATGTCAGTAGATTGTGAAATCTATCATGGGGATCATGATCCAAGTATATGACCTTTGTTAGAAGGCACGCTCTATAAGAATGTGTCTTCTTATTGTAAGATTTGCACATCCACCACCCACGATACAAAGGACTGCCATTTGATAGACCATATTCATGAGGCCATTGATATTAGTGTGCTCTAGACCAATATTGGGAGCATTTCTAAGGGTGAAGGTCATCAATATGAAGGGCACATAGATGGTGGAGGTCAAGGAAGTGGTGTTCGTGAAGGATTCAGAGGCTGTAGCGATCGTGGAGGAAGGAGAGACTTCTTCCATGGGACTTGTTACAATTGTGGATCTATTAAACACTACAAGCGTGAATGTTTGGATTTGATACAATACTCATGGTGTGAAAAGAAGCAAAAGTATGAGTGTCCTAAATTATATGACTACATGAGCAAAAAACCAAAATAAGGACAAAGTCACAGGGATGGTTAGTGTGAAGAGAACTGACCCGCTATGGATGCCTATGGTAACCCTGAGTTAGAACCTGTTTTAGTAACTACACGTGTTGAGGCTGTACACGCTAAAGAATTAACAAAGTAGAGGTAATTCATTACAAGAGAAGAAGTATTACATGGGAAATGTCCCGATCCGACCCATTAGAAAGAGGTTTACCAAGAAACCATGGAAGTGATTAGGAGCCTGCAAGGAGAGATTCGATGTTTGAAGGAGCAATCGTGGAAGTTATAACAGGCAAAGAATGCTGAGGTCCCTCAAAAAGACATGGATGAGGTGAGAGAATTATGTAGGATGATGTGTGAGGAGAACATTATTCCTTTGTTAGGAGAGTGGTTAAGATAAAAGTTACCACGCATAGGGGATGAGCGTGAGAGGCAGGTCTTACATGCTAATCTTCCCCCTCACAGTCTTGATTATGAAAAGGAAATTAAGCTAAATGCGGTTGTTGATGATGGATCCTAAGCAACATACTAATTAACACAGGTGCAGAGGTCAATATCGTTACTTTGGATTCATGGAATCAAATGGGGAGGCCTCCATTGTAACCCTCTTCAAATGTGTTGTATATGACAAACAAGATAAAGGCTATGCCCATTGGAGTCTTGAAGGATTCTTCCATAACCATTCAAGGGGATAAGTTTACTGGGTATTTTGAAGTCTTAGCACTTGACGAGGTAGATAACTTCCCAACATTACTTGAATGCCCTTGGTGTTATGCGAATAATGCTGACTTATGCTTTAACAAGGGATACATTAGTTTTGAGAACAAAGAGGAGCATGTCATTATTCCACTAATAGATGGGAGGTTTGCGCATTATGTAGAGCCTTTAAGAGAAGAGGACCTAGATAGAATCTATGTGCACACTATTAGAGATCTCGAGGCTATTCACCCATCAAGAGAAGGAGTCATTCAGTGGGAAGATGCTCAATTTATAAGTGATACAAATAGAATTGTGTGTGAAAATTGGGTGCATGAGACCTATGAGTTAGTAGGAAGATGATTGAAGGGCACTATAAATTGAGTTACTAGAGCATGCTCAGTTAGGCACTCGGGAAGAAGAAAGTTACCAAGTTATATGGGGGAAGGTGACTCTAATGTCTTTCTACGCGCGATTGAGATCCAGTGGACATGTCAAGTAGAAAGGAGGAATATGATAACTTATACCTTGCACGCAACAACAACACATTGGTGGGTGACTCATCGAGACAATCTTCTAGAATGACGTGAAGTGAGAATAACGTTCTTTGTTAGGTTTCTCTTGAGCAATGAACCCTCTAAAATACGTGACTATGATGGGAAAGAATCTGCCTCATATCATGTCCAGGAATGTGAGAGATCCTAGATGGTAGGCCCAGAAGCCTTACCTCCCTCACTATGGGTGTATAAGTTCTATTCCACCTTTCAGGGTTGTATGCGTGCATAGTATATCCATTTGGAGTTACGTCTTCATATGGGAAATTGGCAAGAGTTGAGGGCATATATTATTCAAACTTTTGAGTATCTAAGTCCTAAGCCATCGGTGAATGAGGTGTTGGAAGTAGTCAAGTGCCTTACTCTAGGAGATTTTCCTATGGCTAAAGACCAAATTATTGATTTTCTAGGGGAACCTGGCTTGGAGGCACGCTTCGAGGAAGAAGGAGAAATGAAAGAGATACAATTTGAGCGTGCCTTCCCGGAGAAGGAAAAGGGAAAGTTGGTGTACCTGATAGATGAAGAGGAAGTAGAAAATTTGGATGTTAATCATATGGAAGGTACGTGTGAAGTATTGGAAAGTACATATGAGCAAGCACATGCTTACCACGAGCCCTTAAAAACAAAGAAGGTCAACATTGGTAAAAAAGTAGAGCCAAAAGAAGTTGTTATTGGAGATTACTGGATGAACTATGAAGTTTCAAAGATAATTGACCTGTTGCACGACTTCCATGATTTTTTCCCACGCGGATACCATGAGTTAAAAGGGGTTCATCACTCATTAAGAGTAATGGAAATTAAGCTGAAGGAAGGTGTGTGCCTGATTAGGAAGAGACCTTATAGGATGAATATGAATTTACACATAAAATTTAAAGAGGAGATTGATAAGATGATAGAATCTAGAATCATTGAAGTAGTTGAGGAATCTGAATGGGTGAGCCCAATGGTGATTAGTATCAAGAAGGATGGGATGATAAGGATATATGTAGACTATAGATATTTGAATGTCATATATGTTATAGATCCTTTTCCAACCCCGTTTACTAAAGAGATCTTGTAAGGTGTAGCAGGGTGGGAGATCTATTATTTTATAGACAGATTCTCAGGTTATCACCAGGTAAGGATCATGAAGGAAGACTAGGAGAAGAATAATTTCACCATTGAATGGGGAAGTTTTTATAATACAGTTATGCCCTTTG
The DNA here is from genome assembly GCA_019776745.2 of Taxus chinensis. Classification (NCBI taxonomy): domain Eukaryota; kingdom Viridiplantae; phylum Streptophyta; class Pinopsida; order Cupressales; family Taxaceae; genus Taxus; species Taxus chinensis. Next base: position 772,258,206 of record CM034152.1, read on the forward strand.
GGATTAAGAATGCGCATGCTGTATTTTCACGTATTATTGTGTAAGCATTTTAAGACTTCATCCATAAATTTGTGTAAGTTTACCTAGATGATTGGATGGTGTATGGGTTAGTAAGAGACTACTGTGAAAATTTAATATTGATGTTTGATAGGTATAGGTAGTTAAGTATCTCTCTAAACATTAAGAAATGTGTCTTTGCTACTCCTTTTTTCAAATTGCTAGGTCACATTATCTATAAGGAAGGCTTATTGGTAGATCCTACCAAAATTGATGTTATCTTGGGATTGGAGGAGCCTACCAGTCAAAACATAATGCATAGATTCTTGGGGCATATGGGTTACTACAAAAAATTCATCAAAGGCTATGTCAGGATCTCCACGCCATTAGAGGAGTTGTTGAAACATACGAGTAAATTCGATTAGGGTGAGGCGCAACAGATGGATTTTAATACATTTAAGGAGAAAATTACTATTGCGCCCATTTTGTGCTTTCCCTCTTGGGACAAGCCCTTTCATGTACATATTAATGCATCAGGGATGGTAATTGGAGCAGTGTTAGCATAGCTTAGAGAAGGTATTGTTGATCACCCTTTGTGTTTTGCAAGTAGAAAGTTAACCCTAACTAAGAAGAATTATACAACAACGGAGCACGAAGCATTGTCTATGATTTATGCATTGCATAAATTTAGGAAATACTTGTTGGCTACTTCATTTATATTTTACACGTGGCACTCAAGTACTTGGTAAACAACCCTGATTTGTAAGGGCGCATATGTCGGAGGATATTTTTGTTTTAGAAGTTCAAAATTTTGGTCATGGTAAAGCCAGGGAAGAGCAATTTAGGGCCTGACCATCTATCATAGATTAACTCAGGTGAGGACACACAAAGTATTGAAGACACAATGCCAGATGCACAATTATTTAGATTGTAGCACGTGCCCTCTGATTTGGAGGATATTGCGGTTTTATTATGAATGGGTGTGGCATCTAAAGGAATGAAGGCCTTGGAGAAAAATAAGTTGGGCATACGCATCGCACCCTATATGTTAATTAGTGGAGACCTATACAAATTAGGTTGGGATGAGGTTTTGCACTGGTGTTTCCTGGAACATGAGCATACTATAATCATGGAAGAGGCTCATGGTGGCATTGCGGGTGCTCACTATGCAGGGAATGCTACTACGCACAAAATTCTTTTGGCAGGCCTTTAGTGGGAGACAATTTATAAAGATTATATAGAGTATTGCAAGGCATGTGACCATAGCCAACACCTTGGGAAGCTAGGGCAAAGAGATAAAATGTCATTAAGACCTATTGCTAGTGCAGAACCATTTGAAAAATGGGCAATTGAATTTGTGGGACCTATTTCCCTAGCCACGTGCATGACATGTTCACGTTACATTATCACTTGTACAGACTATCTTACAAGGTGGGCGGAGGCAACACCTATGAAGGATTGCATGATGGCTATAATAGCTAGGTTCCTCTAGGAGATTATAATCAACAAATAAGAATGCTCGTTGAGTTTAACAAGTGATAGGGGTACTCATTTCTTGAATGAGATAGTTAGAATCTTATTATCAAAATTTATGGTTGCACATTAAAAAACTATGCCCCATCACCCTCATGCTGATGGAACTGTTGAGGCCTTTAACAAGATATTAAGCCACACATTAACTATGATTTGCGATGTCAAAAGAAGAGACTAGGATAATAAATTCTCTGTGGTATTATGGGCATATCGAACGACTTATAAGCTATTGAACAAATCCACTCCTTTTCAATTGGTGTTTGGTGTAGAGGTTGTTCTTCCTATGGAATTCATGTTACCTTCTTTACATATTGCACGCACGGGAGGATTGGTTGATGAGAAAGCATTAGAAGAGTGCATTAATAAAATTATGGAGTTGGATGAAAGGCGTGTCATTGCTAGATGGATTCAGAGGACGAAAAAAGCATGACATAAGGCATGACATGATCGTCATATTAAAAACAAGAATTTTGAGGTTAGGTAGATGGTTCTTCTATATGATTATAAGTTTCTGCGCCACCCTGAGAAACTCAAAGTGCATTGGTTGGGACCATATGTTATATCATATATACTTGATTCAGGCACTTGAAGTTATAAGCGCTGAATGGAATACAGTTACCTGGTTATTTCAACTGGAGTAGGTTGAAGCCCTACTATAAATAAGTCTTCTTTGTGTTTGTAAATAAGTTAGTGTTGCCATTTAGCTTAGGATTTCCCCTAATGCATTTTCCTTTATTTGTGTTTCCTTTCATTGTTGTTATGCTTTGTCTTTTAGTTTGGTGTGTTGCTTAATAGGCACGTTTGTGCACCAATAGCCAATTATTATATAAAAGGTTTAATGCGCAGAGGACTGCGTATTTTTTTAGTGTGGGGTGGAGAGCACAGTAGGAGGCATGTAGTTGGTGTGTTGTTATTGGAGGCCCAGGAAAGAAAATAAAAGGTGCGTAGTATCAAGGAACACACGTAGCAGAGGTGAAACTAGTTATCAGAGATAAAAAGGTGTCAAGAAAATTTTATAGTATCAAGAAAGTTTCATGGAATCCACATACAATGAAGAAAGCACAGAACAACATGAGGTAGGAAACGACAAAGACTTGGTAAAATATGTAGGGGTAGATATAATTTGACACTGAGAGAATGTGCAAGTTAGTCTATAATCAATCAAGTTTTGTGTGCCAGAAGGTTGAGAAGGTTACGCGCAAGTTTGTGTGCAGAGGAAAAGCACTAGAAAGAATGCGTGGGAGGAACGTGTTGGAAAAAAACCAAAATTAATGTGGTTGTACAACAGTAGGTGGCATGCAAGTTAAGGTGGTAGAAAGTGAAAAACTATAAATAAGGAGTTAAGGTAAATTATTTTTCACCTTGCATTTACTTGGAGAAGAGCTTTTGTGAACTAGGGCATCCTTGCGAGAAATTTGTGAAAATTGTGTGTGAAGTAAAGGATTTAACAGATTTAAGAACTAGTGTGGAACAGAGTACACAGATGTGTGCATAAGTGGTTGTTTGGAAGGATTTTTGCAAGTTTTGACGTTGTCTTGTGGAAGGAAGGATTTCTAGGTTAGGGTTTGTGAAACTAGGGCATAGGGTTGAAGAAATTATGCAAAAGGATTAAAGCTGAAGGTATGAGCAGTAGAAAAGAAAAATAGAATCAAGGATTTACAGGGACCCAACAGAGAAGATGACACCAAGGAAAGGATCAAACATTTCACCGAAGAGAAATGACAAGGGTAAAGGAAATCTAGTCGCATCGACAAGCTTTAACGAAGAATGGTACGCAGAGATGCAATACCCAGATAAGGTGTTATTAGGGATGGATTGGGTATCTCAAATGAAAAATATGTTTATAAGTGATTATAACCATAAGATAGATACTGATGAGAAGGAGATGGCGTTGGAGCTCGTTTACCCTACAGGAGAAAGAACACATGATGATAAACCAGTATATGATGATGCTGTGAAGACGAAATTACAGAAGGCTAGGATTTTGCAACTTTTTGAGTTTCCATATTTTGGAAAACCTGAGAGATTATAACAATGGATCATGTTGCACATGCACAAAGATTATTTCTACTTCGCAGGGAGGAGGATGCACATAACCATGTAGTTGATCTCTAAATACACTGCACTTATCTGCATAGGAGAGTCACTGGATGATGACTTGGGAGACAAGGAGGATATGAAGGAGACAACTAAGGAATATGAATACAAAAAGGGTGGGTGTTATTTCGATATTTCCACGATCACTGACCCAATCATGAAGATGGTCGCGCACCTACTCACCAAGTTGAATATACAATAATGATGGATGCAAGTGAATAAGAGATGGTTGAACATTTGCAGGAAGGTTTCAGAAGGGAAAATTTACAACCTCTCGACCTTCATTACATAGGATATCATTAATGTCACACGCGACAAAGATAAAATTATGTATGGTAATATTCTCCTTACCATTGTGTTCTCTAAGATTGGGGTGCCCAATGGGCCGAATAACAACATTTGAGAGTACCCGGAGGAAAACACATCCCCAATCAAGATGTTTAAAGCGTATAATTATGAGACAGTAACATTTGCATAAAAGGTGGACTTGGATAAGTGGTACAAACAGATGCATGCTGCATTTGGAGAAGAATGGAGAATTCCTAAACAACTACCAACCTTGGTAGGGGATGAGGCTAAATTTGTAGTATACTAGAACTTATGACTTGGTAGGGTCACATTAAATTATGGCACCAAAATCCCATGGTGCAAACTACCTTTTGCATTCACAACGCAGTATTTTCAAAGCATGGTTAATAGATTCATGGAGGCTAAGAAGATGAGGTTTGATCTAAGTGAAGTAGACCAGGAGCACTGTGCGCTGCGTCAAACATTGGTGTATCCTAAGAAGCACACATATGTGGAGAAGTATATCTCTCATGACATACATATGATAAGACCTGTAACATTTACACTTACAGGAAGTATGATGACAAGGGTTTATATACACCTAAGGCCTAAGTTTGAAAAGGACATGTACATCAAGGATGATGTCTCCATCCCTGAAGACCTAGTCGGAAGGAAGAAGGTAGTGCCGAAGAAGAGAGAGAGAGGAAACTCCATCAATCAGGGCTCTGAGCACACAGGTAGTTCATACCATAAGGGCACAAGAGTCGAGCATGGGAACAAGTACTTATGCTCATAGAAATAATTTCCCAGTGAAGGAGAAGTCCCTAGTAGTAGAGTCTCTAGTGAAGAAGAAGCGAAAGGTAGCACAAAGTTTAGACTATGAGAAAATAGAGAGCGAAGAAGGTGATGAGATTGGAGGAGAGGGTGAGGAACGCGAGAAAGAAAATGACCCCCTTGTGTTTGATATACATGAATTTGATGAAGAGCGGGATGATTTTTAGGGGGTACTCAAGAGACAGAAACAAGTGAAGAGGAAGTGGGGACGAATGTGCATGGGACCTCGCACCTGTCTGGTGAACAGTTGGATGACATGGTGGAGAAGGAAGTGCCAGGTATCATTAAGGACTTGGTAGGGCATGAGGTGGAGTGCAATGCAGAAGAAGTAGGGAAAGAGTATGGAAGTATTGGTGGAGATCCCAGTTTAGTAGTCATTTCCCCAACGGGAGCACGCACAGGTGGAAAGGGTGTAAAGACTACACAAGGACCCTCAATAACTTATGTCAATGATCTAAACAAGGTCCTGTGTGCATTTCCAGGGCAAGGTTCCTACATACAAACTCTTATATTGGTCATCATTTGATAAAGATAGTGCGTACACACGCACAAGGAAGATGTTTTCATGGAATTTTGAGTCCCATGTTGATGAACCAGAAATTGAGGTCGATGTAGGAGCATTGGTAAACACACAGAACCCCAATGAGATAAATCTTGTTGTGGATTCACAGTAACTAACTGATGAGTAGGTGTGTAACACGCTAAACAAGGTGGCAGTGGAGGTTGAAGCAAGTTTATTCAGGAGGAATAATAGGATTAGGGCATTAGAAAAATAATTGGATGAAAAGAACATGGAGATTATAGAGAGAGACAAGGAGATCAAGGAGAAGGAGTTGATAATTGTGTAATTGAAGGCTGAGTTAAGAGAAGAAAAGGGGAAGGTATGCGTAACATACAAGAAAGCAGAGAATATTTAAAACTCCATTATTTTGAAGCACCTAGATTTAGCCCCCCCCAAATAGAAATATGAGTCAACATTCCATTGCCCAGAGGACTTAACATGCTTAATCACGATGGAGAGGAAACCACTTGCACTAGAGTCAACGGAGGAAGTTATGGCTTGACAAAAGGAACAAGAGAAATCAAATATTGAGGAAACCATAACTCATTACTCTAAACTCATTACTTCAGTAAAGACCGCAGTACACATGGCCAAAGTTTTCTATGATAACTATGAGGATAGAGACATGGTGGCAAGTGTGTTGGTTGCTACACATGAGGTGGAATTGAAGGAATTTCACGCCAATAATAGAAGCAATCGGGTAGAATGTGAAAATATCCTGACAGAGGTTAAAAAGAAATATGAGGAAATTGAAGGTTTAAGGGCCTCGATTAAAAATAAGGTAAACAAATTATATCCCAAGGTTACATGAAGGATAAATGTGTTGAGCGACCTTAGTAAGCAAATGGAAAATATTGTGGATACATTGAAGGCTAAGGGTGAAGAGATGAAATTTGATGAGGTCAATGCACTGATAAGGGATTTATTTCAACAAGCATAGAGTGAGGTGGATGCTTAGAATAAGATTGAAGCATCATTGAATACATACTTCCCAATCCTCGTACAACAATAGAAAAATTATTTTATTCTTTGGTGAAAGTCGGGCGCAAGATATTTCATTCTCCTATTATTTATTCTTTTTTGAAAGAGTAGAGTGTTTCTGAGATGAAACCCTGTTTTAGTGTGGGTATGTTGAGCCTAGAAAAATGGCTAAGTCTTAGAGTAAGTCAATGTCAATAGAATTGCAGTACATGAAGTGGTGCTTGAATAAAAGTGCAATGGTCACAAGGCCACCATAGTTTCAATCAACATTTATCGATTTGGGAATAAGGGTTTGCGTTGGAACTGGAGCCGTGTGAGTTTTGTATGTGGAAGTAAGAAGGTTGTGAACTTTTGCCCGATTTATGTTTAAGGATAGGGATATTTTCAATGGACAACACCTGAGATGCGAGTAGGCTGATGAGTAGATAAGTTAGACTGATTCCTTACAACTTAGGCACTAATATTCCAGGATGAATCATTATGGTTATGGAGGTTACTCAATTTTGGGGTGACGGCATAGCACGCGTTATGAGAGCTGATTCCATATATGACATGTGGCCTACTCATGAGTGAGCTGAGGCGGTGGAGAGAGATCCCGATTCGCTTTAAGAATGTTTTAGTGATAAAAATGGGTGTGTGGAGAGAGCTAGCAAAGATGCGAATAGCGGGAGAATAGATGAATGGAGCCATAGATATGGATAGGATAGGAAGGGCCTAGCTAGGAATATTTAAATTAGAGTCATTTTAAAACTAAGATGTTATTGTCCTCATGTTTTTGGTCGCTCTACCTTTGATGTAATCTGGTTAAGTAATGTTTTTAACATCTATATGGGTTGTTCTAAGTAGGTGTCTATGGGGCTAAACCCTTGTGTTCTTCAGATGCTCATTGTTCAAGATCTGATTCCTTCGTGTTCTATAAGTCTTATATTATTTTAATGGCGTTTATTCTAGATATAATGTCTTATATTGCTTAATTAATGCATGGATTTCTATATCGCACGTATTCTCCATTATGTCCAACATTCTTACAAGCTCACATAAAAAGGGGCTCGACGTCTTTATGTGCCTCAGTGAGCACCCAATAATGTTGGGGTGATTGACGCTCTTGGGTGTAAAGAAAGTAGGGAAAAGGTGGACTACTCTCACTCCTACATATAGGTCATCCACACCTATGATTTTTTTTTGCCAGTTTTTTTTCAATTAAAGGAGAGTATCACAAACCATTTTACAATGGGCTGCAAAGGGACCACATGTTTGGCATGCTAGGGGAGAGAACTTGTCCCAAAGTTTGAGAATAAGAGTTTGCTAAAGAACTCAGTGTTGTTTTTGGAAAAAAATTAGTGTTGCTGAAACTATCATCCAACATCTGGAAACTCCATAAGTTCAAAGCACATCCTGGTAGAAAATCAGTGCATATTTCATACCAAAAGGTTTCAACAAGATCATCTACGAAAGGTATTCCATTTGATTTCATTGAAATACCTTTGAATTCAACTAAGATGAGAAGATTTTCAAGTTCCAAACCATATCATGAATATCCTCCCACTCCAAAAATCCAATCTCAGCTCCCAAAATTTCCCTAACCAATTCTAATCTGAACATGGCGCTCCCAAGGAATCATATTTTTGTTCCCTTTAATGTTGGTAGTCCATTTTTACTAGCTTAAACATAATGACGTCTCAGTTTCCACCCTTAAGAGCATTCCATTCTTTACTGGTGAAAATTAGGTTACACCCATAAAACATGTAAAAGATGTTGCCAATAAATGTTATATTTATCATGTTACTCAAGATGATGTCGAGGTCATATTCTTAGTAACTTCTTTCAAGGGAAAAGCATTGCAATGGTATATATGGCTTTCACTAAATTCCATCACCAATTGGGATCAGCTGGAAGAAGTATTTTGCAAGCACTTTGAGGATAAATCAGATCATTTGTCATTAATCGAACAAGTAACTACTATCAAGAGAGCACCATAACAGTTCACGACTGATTTTAACTATAGATTTCCAAGGACTTGGGGTAAAGTTCCATAGATGCTAAGGCCCACTCCTCAGTATGATTTTTTGTATTATCTAAGAGCTTTGAATTCTGATATAACAGTGACGATACAATCAATGGGTTAAAGAACACTCCCTGATGCTTATGATATAGCAATTAGGGCTGAAAATAGTCTTATATAAGTAGGGAAGATATCTACAATGCATCCTATGCCCATCTTTCCCAAGTTTCCTCTTCCCACTTCTTACTAAGTGCCTACAATAGCCCTAATTCCAACGCCTATTTCTCATCTTGTGAACCAAATCAGTGCAACTCCAAGTCAATCAAATGAATTACAAGAGGTAAAAGGCATATTAAAAGAGTATGGGAATGAGATAGTTGTTATCAAAAGGTAGAAAAATCAAAGTTTCAGACCCTACTATCCTTGTAATGAAAAAAATAGACCCCCTTCCCAACCAAGTTTGCAAGGCCCAAGTCAGTTTGTTGATCCAAGGCCTGTCCAAATAATCAATCCCAATGTTGCCAGCACATCCAAAGAAATTTTTTTCATCCAAAACAATATGATCTAAGATTATAAGTGGTGTTACCCATGTAGTCAGCCCCATAATCAGAATTCATGCTTCAAAGGTATTCAGAATCAGACACTAATGGTGCAAACAATGTTAGGGTAAATAGTAATTTTGCATTATTAATTAGGTAAATAAGTTATTTAGATTTATTGTTATATGGTTATGTTTTAATAACCACATTATTCTGGTATGAGTTTATTGTTGTTGTAGAGTTATAACAATATTTTGTCTATATTATTTCATACGGGGTTTCTAGTTACACCTGTGTAACTTCTCTTTCTGGTTGTAACCAGTTGTGCAATATCTATAAATATTATAGCCTTCCATTGTAATTCTGATTTTGTCCTAAATATTAATAAAAGTATCAAGCTTTCACCCTTGTTTTCTATTTTCATTTGGTATCAAAGCAGGTATCTGGACCTGTGAAGTGGGTTGAGCCTCGTAGTTAGGTTGGAGAGACAAAAGTGTCTTGGAGAAGAAATTTACTTTCTAGGAGAGCCAGTATTGCCTCCAGCATCTTCCTAAACATCCATCCATCCCCACAACCCCTTATTCCATTATAGGTGTTTGGAACAATTTTTTTTTAAAAACTGGTGCAGGGGCACTAGGAAAAATTTGTTGCACAAAAATATAAAAACAAAAAATATCTTTTTCCCCCATTAGGGGTTTTCCCTCTACATTTAGAGGTATAATTGGTTACTGTTGTAATTAAAGCAGACTATGTCAAATTTTAAGGGTCTTTGCTCAGGTTGGAGGAACCGAGCTCCCACAAAGTTGCTAGACCAAGCTATACATTTCTTCTTGGTGAGTCATTTTGAAAAGGAGTCAAGCTCCTCTTAAGATTGAGTTAAATTCTTTTGAAGGCAAGCTTTTTCTTACACTGTTCAAGATAACATTGCAATCGAGCTCTACACAACATTGAGATCGAGCCCTACCATGAGTTATAAGTGTTATTTGTATGTAAAGTATGTGAGTTAGAAGAAACAATGAGTTACATTATTGGTTGAGCCATCCATTGACCCTGCACAAAGTTGCAGCGGTCAAGCCAGGCTAAACTAAGATCGAGCTATATTGGCTACAACCTGATTCGTTAGATTTTGCAAAGATATTTTGCACAAACAAAGAATCAATCATAGAAAACAAGTGGCCATGCTTATAAGTGAGTCAAATCTCCTTTGGGTGAGGTTAATCGAGCCCACGTCGAGCGTTCCCTTTGGAGATTCACTACCTTAGTTGTATTTGAACTATCCCCAAATGACACCACCTGCGACCTGCACAAACCAAAGCAGATTAGTCAAAATAAAAAAAATCAAAATAGATCATGCTAACATCAAAATCCTTGATCACAACAAGAGCAGTATAAGACAATACAAAGAGGATCAATCTTTAAACGATGACAATAAATGAAGGATTCAATCAACAAACAAATCCAAATCAGTGGAAAGGAGAAGCGGTGGCAGTTTTCAATCACAAAATGGTGAGAAATCAATAAGGCATCCAAACATAAATGTTTCAAAGAAAAAGGAGGTAGATCCAATTTTCACAAACCCTAATGCCCAGCTCCAAATGAAGGCCACGTGGACGTTTAACTACATTGAAGAGGTCAGTCAATGTTTCAATATTTCATATAATATTTACTTCAACTCTTATTACTTGGCCAATAAACACTATAGTGGATAGTTGTAGAGTCTTATGCCTGTGAGGTGAGGGGTTTGACCCCCACGAATTTTTTTTATTTTTACACAATTGAAATTTAGCGGAACCTGACAACTTTAGCGGTGAAAATAGTAGAAAAAGTTCCGCTAAACCCCTTAGTGATTACTAGACCCGCCACTAAATTTAGCGAGAAAAAACCTATGTTGAGAAAACAGAGTATGACACTAAGGAGGGGGCACATAGAATTTGTGTTGGGAAATCAAGGCGTATTTGAAGGAAGGCCGGAAGGATGAAAGGCAATCATGCCATACAAGTTAATTTGGGACTTAGTCATTTTCATGGTTACGGGCTATTTTTGGAGATAGTGTGCGAAGTACACAATAGGATGGAGACTTGCATAACACACAAATGTTATTTTGAGGATGAGCTTCTACTAAGCACCATGCATGATTTTTCGGGATAATAATAGGATTACTACTGCTAGTTAACCTAGAGGAGTCTTTATTAGTGCACTTGCATGTGTGCATATTAATTTTTAAATGCACCTGGCTATTTTTAAACATGCAACTATGTTGGGAAGTGCATAAGCGGTGAAGGCAGTCCCGCACCTATATAGATTCTTTTTTGGGGAGACACATGTAATGAGTTATTGTAGATTTATGCTGTCAATTTTGATTCGCCGCATAAACTTAGGTAATGTTATCTAATGTAGAATCTTCTATGTTTTTGCAATGTTTAATATACTGGAGTATATTGGGTGGATCAAGTATAACAACATGACTAGAATTGTCTTGTATGATCATCTTGTCATGTTTATTGTTTCATTCATGATTCTTTAAGATCTTTATTTGGTTATTGCAATCTAAATGATTAGCCTCTATGGAAGTTTGTTACTTATTATGGTTTTTAATCTTGCTTTAGCTTCAAAAACACGTTAACATCTTGGACAAACAACTCTAAAGAGGGGCTTTGATACCTTTGTATGTGCGGGGTGAGTGCTCAAACTCAGGTTGAGGGGATGATGCCAGCGCGCCTGGTTGTTCGTGGGGATTTAGGCTGTGTATAATTGTTTGTTATCGGGACCTCTTTTTTAGTGTTTTCATAAAATGGTTGCAATGAAGATTGTACCCGTTTACCATAGCAAAGTGTTGGGAGTGGATTTAAGAAAAAGATCTAGAAGAAGAGGTCACTGGAGTTTCAATACTAGATCTGAGTTTGACGCATGTGCATGGGTGAAATAAAAGCTGTATGACTGGTTGTATGAGAGTTCTTGTTATCTTCCGAATAAAACTATACAGTGGCTGGTTTGACTATGCATTTAAACAAAATTGGATGGTATCACAACTTGTTTTAGAGTGTAAGACAGTACTCAATTTCCCATTATTTTCCCGGAGTTAGCTAAGTTCCCAATTTTTATGTTATCCCAGGGAACTTACTTGCAAGGCAACTCCACTGCGATCAAGATCTGATGGTGACCTGAACTTGGAAAGAAAAGAAAAACCAGGGATAAGCAAACCCCACCATGCGTGGGTGGCAGGGTAGTTGGTGACAGTGAAGATCGGATGGACCTAGAGGTTATGAGAAAAAAAGGAAGATAAGTACAATGAGTATGCGAAAGGGAGATGGAGAAGTAATAGGATATGGCAGAGCGGATGGCGTTTGAAGGAGAGAGATGCATATGAACGGATTTGCGGGCTCATGCAAAAAGGCATGGAGCGTTTAGAGAATTCTGGAACTCCCCCATTGGGCAAGATGAAAAGGGAACCCCCCCCACCCACCCCCCCCCCCCCTCGGACTCCAAGGGAGTTGCGCTGAGTAGAGATGACCCTAAGGACAGGTGTGCATCTTAATTTACCCTGCAACCGATCCTTTGCGCTTGTTCCAATTATCTAGGTACATCACATAGTCAAAAAAGCTAATTGGGTCGTAGGGAAAGCATGAGTAAGTAACATTAAAACGTACATCCATTGACAGGGAAAAACAATCTTCATATTTGTTTGGAGGGTACCTTTTAGATGCATCATCACACACAAACTTGAGAGCACAAAATTTTGGAACTCACTTCTGGGAGAGTACACAAGTAGACTATAGGCGTTCAGTTCAGTACTATGTGGGGGGGGACACTATGAAGTAATATTCTGGTCCACTTACGGCTTTTATAGGTGAGAGGATTAGGGGGTATGGGTGGCTAGTTTTGGTGGTCTCATGGTTCTAGAGGGTATATGTAACACATGAGATTTTGGATAAGGTGGGCATGGTCCGCAAATAACCCCAACAAAATATTTACAGAGATGTATCTCCATCTTCTAGCGTATAGGGGACATAGAAGATGTTGTTGGAACAGTGCACATGTGTGAGATCCTATGGCACCACAAAAGGGATCACAAATTTTGAGTGCAAGCAAGTAATTTGCAAAATAACATTACGGGACACACACATTTTGTATAAAAAGTTTTGGACCTGATCAAAATTGCTAGAATTATGCACATTAAAATATGCCTTACTTAAAGAGTTTAATCCTTGAATTTGAGTAGAAGAGTATAGCATTGCCAAGGATATTAAGTAAGTGCACTATTGAGATGTGCGGGAGTATGATGTAATTTCAAACACTTTTGCTAAGCTTTCTTATGATTATTCATTGCAAGCAAACTGGACATGTTTTTTAGAGTATTGAATCCACACCTTTGAGAAGGGGCATGGTCACAAAGATCATCCACTGATCCATGCAAAGCACTTGAAGAAAACTTACAATTGAGGGTAGTTAGAAGTATAGACATTATAGTCAACCCATTCTAGAAGCAAGTTGCCAGCTATGGTAAAGCAGTGGAGGAACTACAGAAAATTCACACATGGACCGCACATTTGGGATTCAGTGTATAGACTTTGAAGGGGAAGGGCACACCAAGATCGTTATCCCTGTAGGTCAGGATTCATTATTGTAGACTGTGAGATATGTCATCTGAACATGAGTGCCAATTGCTTCCGATTATTACAACCACGTATAAGAATAATGTATCTTGCTATTGTAAAATTTATCAGTCACAAACACGGATAAATAAAATTGTGGTGATGGCCGATCCATGATGTATAGATATGGTGTTCAATAGAGGAGTATAAGATAACTCTAAGGGTTACAGGTGGCACTAGGATTGGGATCATAATCAAGCACGCATGATTGGAATGAGGGGCCAATATGAGGAGGACATGATAGAGTCAAGGGATTACCATGGTGGATTGGGGGGCGAGGATAGTAGTGGATGAGGTTGAGTTTCCTCGTGGAACATGATTTACATGCAACGCTTTGACCACTATAGGTGTGAATGTCCTTAGAATATTACTTTTATTTTGTTAGAAAGTTTCAGAAAAACTGAGGAATTCCAAAAAAAAAACCTATATGAGGGCCATCTAGCAAGCAGTAACAACAGGAAAACAAGGGTGCATGGATGATAGAATACAAACGCATTGTGGAAAATTAGTAGAGCAAAGTTAGCACTGGACTGAGGTATTAATTGGAAGATTAATACGGCGGATGAAGTTGGTGCCACACCAGAGAAGCATTAAATCTAAAGCCCCCCTACCATCACTAAGAGGACGTTTGCATTACAAGGTATCGGAATCCTGTGCACCAGAAGGAGGTTTATCAGGAGACCATGGAGGTAGTTAGAAACCTTCATGGTGAAATACAATGTTTAAAGGAGAAATCATGGAAGATGGAATATAAGAAGGCAACGTAGACGGTCCAGTCGTATATTGATGAATTAAAGGAGGTATGCAAAATGCTACGCCAGGAGAATATCATTCCATTACTAGGGATTTGGCTAAAGGGAAACACTCTGCATGTAGGTATTAAGAATGGATGTCAGATCCTGCATGAAAATCTTCTCCATCATAGATTAGATTATGACAAGGAGATCACTTTGAATGCTGTTGTGGATGGATGGCTCTTGAGTAATATATTGATTGACACAGATGCAAAGGTAAATGTTTTTACTTTAGATGTATGGGTACAGATGGGGAGACCTACATTACAACCATCTTTCAATTTATTGTTTATGGTTAATCAAACTAAGGCCACTCCCATCGGAGTTTTAAAATATGCATCCATTACTATCCAAGGGCCACATTCACATGGGACTTTGAGGGTTTATCACTTAAAGAAGTAGGATAGTTTTCCCAGCTCTACTAGGCGCCTTGGGCTACACAAATAATGCTGATCTACGGTTCAACAAGCGGATATATAAGTTTTTAGAATAAGGATAAAGGTGATATCCCATTTAATGGATGGCGCAAATTTGTGCATATTATGTTGAGCATTGAGTTGAGAAATTTGACATGATTTATGTACCCCGCAAATCAGACCCAAAGTCTTGAGCCATCCTAAGGAAGGAGATCCTCCAGTGCGGAAGATGCATAGTCTATTAGTGCTACCACAAGATTGTGTGAGGGTTGGGATCTGAAACTTAATGAGATGGTGGGCACGAAGTAAGGAGTGGCTTACATGGATAAGCAAACCTCTTGTAGTAGAAGGATAGGGAACAAATTTGTACCTTGGTAACCAAAGAAGGAGACCCTACGATATTCTGTGTGCATGGAGGACACAGTGGAAAAACAACTTGAAGAAAAAATATGTTAGCATATACCCTACGTGGGACAACATGCACTGGGGGGTGGCTCACAGGAAATCTTGTAGAATTGTAATGAAGTCAGGATTGCTATAAAGACTCAGTTTTCTTAGGAGTAATGGACCTAATCAAATATACGCCTATCATGGTAAGTAAACTTGGTTCAGCACCACTCGTTTAGTAGTATGGAGGCTCTGGATAGAGGGGTCGAAAAATATTTTACCGCTTGCTATAGGTGCACAAACTTTATTCCACTTTATAAGGGTTGGCATGTGCTTGAGTATGTATATGGGGAGCTACATAAGATGGGATTGGAAATTTGTAGGGATTTGATTGCAGGAATGTTCTAGCCTTTGACGACTTATCTACCTAACCTCCAGTGGAAGAGCATTAAGGGTTATAAATGTTATTAAACTATGGAGAAATGCAAAGGGTAGATAGAAGAGAACTCATCATGAGTTATTTGGTGAGACAGACTTTAGGAGGTGCTTGGATTAAAGAAGAAGAGACAGATGTCGCACTACTTAAGTGCCCTTGCTTTGAGAAAGAAAGGAAAGATGGTCTAAACAGTGGATTGATGAGGAAAGTAGAGTAGGACGACTATATATAGATCATTCAAAAGGGTACGCGTGAGGTGTTAGATAATGCCAGATAAGAACGTGCATGCCTATCATGAAACCATAAGACAAAAAGTGAATATTGGTACACTGATGAAAACTAAGGAGGTAAAAATGGGATTATTGGTCTAAATATGAAGTGCAAAAATCATGAGTTACTATGTCATTTTAGGGACTTATTCCTAAGGGCTACCATGAATAAAGGAGTGCATGAACATTAAGAGAGCTTGAAGATACGTTAAGGAAGGTGCGCATCCGGTTAGGAAAGACCATACAGAGATGAACCTAAAATGTGAGTAAAAAGTTAAGGAGAAGAGGAAATTGAAAGATGTTGAAATATGGCATCATCAATCCCTAGAAGAATCAGATTAGGTAGACCCATGGTCATCAGTATAAAGAAATATGGTCGGATTAGGATTGGGTGGATTACAGGGAACTGAATGTTTCATGTGTGATTGATCCCTTTCCTACACCTTTCACAAAGGAGATATTAGAAGGCATTGCAGGGTGTGAAATCTATTCTTTTACAGATGGATTCTCTGGATATCATCAGGTCAGGATTACATAGGAGGATCAAGAGAAAACAACTTTCACCACTAAATGGGGAAGTTTTTCATATACTGTGATGCCCTTTGGTATGAAAAACATGCCTACTGTATTTTCGCGCATAGTTGTTCAAGCGTTCTAGGATTTTATTCACCAATTCTTATAGGTTTACGTGGATTATTGGACGGTGTATGGACTTATCAAGGATCATTGTGAAAATTATAGCTTAATTTTGAAATCTGTAGACAATTTAAAATTCTCTTTAAACCTCAATAAGGATGTTTGCTACACATTTTGGCACTTTGTTAGGGCAACCTAATCTAAGGAAGGTGTTAGTGGATTAGTGAAGGTTTTGCCGTTAAATTGTAGGCCTAGAAGAGC